>JAODAL010008741.1:0-90000 GCA_025379985.1 Phyllomedusa bahiana | reverse complement strand
GATCAGATATATAGATAGAAAGATAATGGAAATCTATGTCTAAATGGATAGATATGTATAGATATGAGATAGAAAAATATGGGATAGATAGATAAGAGAAGATAAATATGGGTATAGATATGATAAGAATAAATATGGGATAGAACGATAGATAGATATGGGTTAGATAGATTCGAAAGATAGATATATAGAAAGATATATAGATAGAAAGAAATATAGAAAGAAATCTATGGATAGAATAAGGTATGATAAGGGATAGAAAGATAGAAAGTTTAGAAAATAGAAAGATAGATAGATATTAGATAGATAAATATGGTGATAAGATAGATATGAATAGATAAATATGGGATAAATAGATTTGGGATAGAATAAATATGGGATAGATAGATAATATAGGATAGATAGAAAGTTAGATAGATAGAAAGATAGATAGATAGATAGATAGATAGATAGATATGAGATAGATAAATAATGGATAGAATAGATAGATATGGGATGGATAGATAGATAGAGATATGGGATGGATAGATAGATATGGGATCAGAAAAATATGAGATATATAGATAGATTGATAGATATATAGATAGATATTGGATAGATAGATAATAGATATGGGATAGATAGCTAGATAGATAGGTAGATTAGATAGATAGATATGGGGTAGAAAGATAGATAGATATATAGATAGATAATAAACATATAAGATAGTAATATGAGATAGATTCGATAGATTGGATAAAATAAGATTGACTAGATCGAAAGATTAATTATGGGGTAGAGATAGATAGATATGAAGATAGATAATAGATATATAGCATAGATAGATAGATATGGGGTAGATAGATTATTTTCTATCTTTCTATCACTCTGTTCCTGTGGAATGCTGTTATCTATTACTCACTGCTCTGTATTTCTATTTGCATTATTTGTAGTTGTACATTTTACGGCATGAAATCAGCTTTTAATTTCCCCTGAAATAGTCATTGAGTGCGGTGCTCAGCGCCTCTGTCACCTACTTACTACAAGGTGAAAGGGGCAGAGTCATGAAGAAACTCATTGCTTTTCAATTAATTTGCACCGGGAGGAAAAAAAAATCTATAGATCCGTGATCCATGCTGCGATTTATAAACGTCAGAGCGCTGTGTGTAAGAATCTGAATAATCGGATAGATTAATAATGTCAGCGGCAGCTCCCTCTGTATTTGGCGAGTCTCCCGCCTTCTCCTGCTCTCACACCCGCCATCTATCTGCTTCTGGAAATAAGGGCAAACCCTACTTTATGATCTCATCCAATCCTGGTCAATGGATCAACATTGATATAATGTGAAATAGATTTTGTTGCTGAAAGTCATTGGATTCTCTTCAGCCCTATTAGAAAATTCTATTATAGGCAGTCCCCGAGTTACAACGTTCCGACTTACATCTGTCCCCTAGTTACAAACAAGGGCATGCTGGCACTTATAGTTCCATGTTCCACAGGAGGTAGTAGCTGTAGAATGACAAGTTCCAGCAGGCCACAGCAGCAAATGAGGTGAAAATGAGGTGAAATCTTCTTAACAGGGTCACAGACAACAAAACAAAGGTAAAAACCCTTCCGCACTAATCCAAAACTAAAAAAAATAACCTGTGTTTTCTAGAATTACATTTAATAAATCTACCTGTTCCGACTTACATACAAAATCAACTTAGAGGGGATTTGCCAGGACACAAGTTTCTTACCTTCCTTATCAGCACAGGGAGAATGTCAACAAATCACCTGAGCATGAAGCTGCAGGCTGAGAGGGAGGGGGTGAGTAAGGAGTGAAGAAATAAGGGAGCGTCTCAAAATTTAAGTGAAATAATAAACAGTACAACAGGGGATTCTCAAACCAAAAGCCAGCCTCACAAGATTGCACTTTCTACCCGTGCCTTAAAAAGCTCATTCATTTTGCCTTTTCATCAGATAAGAAGTGCCTCAGGAAGCGGCCTGTCAGCTCCTGGGGCGTGTCTAGTGGAAGCTTTCAGTAACAAGGGGGGCTGAGCAATGCTGTAGCTCCCACAGGGTTCACTTTTTGAAATCACATATATTTAGAAAGTGATAAATACCCATTTTGAGGTTCCACGTCAACATTACATGGTGGCAAAACCCCTTTAAGAACAAACCTACAGTCCCTATCCTGTACATAACTGGGGACTGCCTGTAAATAGAAAAGGAAAGGGGGCAGCCCCCGGGTTCTTGGGTTCAAAAGGGACCCCAAACTTATCAAGGGAGCCCAAGTTTTAAAAACATTTCCTGTGCCCGGGGTCCTCCCTCCCTTATAAGGAAATTCCAAAAAACACCCCCCTCCTGGAAAAGATGTCTTACCCCCTTGGGAAGGGAAGATTCAAATGGAAAATGTTTGGTGCACACTCTTACCAGTCACTGTGCGGCTCCTCTCCGCTGCCATTGGTGCAGCTGTTTGATGCCCCTCTGTACCACTCTCCTGCTGCAGTTGTTTCATCAGTTGCTTGATCCTGACTCTGATCAACCTCTACCTGCCCTGGCCTGTCCTCCGATTGCCTCCACCGCTGGTTTGCTGCTCCAGTAGCTCACTTGAATGTTGGCTGCAGGTGGCTACATCAGGGGTAAAGGTACCATGGATGAACCGAATGAGCCAAGGTCTTTTATGTTTGGGAAACTTACCAAAAAAGGCTTGCTTCTAATTCCCCTCTAACAAAAAAACAGCGCCACTTTTTCGCACAGGCCATGTCTGGTACTGCAGCTCAGCGCTTTTGAATAAGCTACATCAAACAGCAACATTATAAAACAAGGGGTGACCTGTATGGATGGGGCTGCACCATTTTTTTGCGCCAAACAAACCGGTGCATCCCTGTTCTACAGATGTATGAACTGTCGTGCGCCAAAACTTGGCACAATCTGCACCAGACGCGGCACTTTTGAGTGCACCAAAGATGCGGCAAAAATGTGCCAAAGTCTGGCACAAAACCGTCATACAAATCCATACCAGCATACCAAGTGGCGAGGCTGGGACAATACTGCAGAACAAGGCTTAGTCCGTGTGGCGCTGTTTCTCAGACAGAAACACAACCCATTAAGCCCATTAATGACCGCCCAAGATATTCTGATGGCAGGAGACGTGTGCACTCTGTCGGCAGCGACGCCAAAAGACGTTACTGCTCCCGTTCCTAGAGCAGTCTCCTTGCATGGTCAGGATTATAGGGAGCCTGTGATCCCCACTGTTTAGCCCTATGATTGCTGCCGTCGGTGACCACAGCAAGATCAATGGGGATTCCCCTACCCCATTGGGTTACCAGGATTCCCAGTGCTCAGTGGAGCCTGGGAATATATATATACAGTCAGCCCTGGGGACCTAGAGTAGCCCCAGTGCTGTCTAGCAATAAGACTTACTATGTTGCTCATAGCAACCAATGAAGCGCTCATCAGTGTGTGATGGAGCCAAAGGACGACCACTTCTTTGCCTTTCTGTGCCTCTTCCAGTCTCTCTGCTACAACCTGCTGATGACTCTCTGTGACACTCTAAGCTCAGTGGCCACTTCCGTCTGAGAGCATCCTGCTTGAAGCCTTGCAATGGTGAAGTCCTGGTGATCAATTGTGCGGTGTTGTCTTGGTCTCATGATGTGAACAGCAGGATGAGGAGGACGGTTTAAATCCCAATTCACATTGATCCCCTAAATGTATTGGGCGATTCAGGGATGTTGGGAATTTTGCCATTAATCTCCTTGTTAGAGATCAGCGAGTTGTGCAAAAAGTCCTGAAACATTGAACAGTTGGATGAGTGCAGCTAAAGGGGGGAGATCGGCTCATTTAGGGCATTTAACATAAAATTCAGAAAATATTATGTTCATCCTGAAATTTCAACCAAAAGCCAAATATTCCGAACTTTTTGTGAGTAATGTATCTGGTATTACAGCTCAGAAAGAGGAAAGCACATCCCCTTTAGGCCTAAAGATGCCATACTTAAAACCTAGTCAAGGTAATATGGATGGAGCATATATTCTAGACCTAGACAATAGACTTGAACTGCAATACCATATATGGCCCATGGTCAAGGGTGGCGCTTTTTCTCAAAAAAAAAAAAAACTACCGCAAACCCTTGAAGCCTAAAGATATCCTACTTAAAACTTAGTCAAAGTAGTATGGGTGGATCATATACTCTAGACCTGGACAACAGAGCTGAGCTGCAGTACCCGACATGGCCATGGCTTAGGGTGGTGATATTTCACAGGGGTGGTTCTTCTTTTTCCTGCAAACAGCGCCAACCTTGCCCATTGGACATGCCTAGCATTGCAGCTCAACTCCAAGTGAATTGAATACTGCAATACCAGAAAAGGCCAAATAGAAAGGGGGCACTATTTCTTAAAAAAAACACACACAAAAAAACCCCCTTAAGACCTAAAGAAACAATACTTAAAACCTAGCCTAGGTCATATGGCTGAACCTTATATTCTAGATCAGGACAAGAGAGTAAAGCTGCAATACCATGTATGGCCTATGGTCAAGGGGGGCGCTGTTTCCCAGAAAAAAAACGCAACCTGATACAATACTACTGATACAATACTTAAAACTTAGTCAAGGTAGTATGGGTGGTTCATATATTCTAGACCTGGACAACAGAGTTGAGCTGCAGTACCCCAAATGCATGGACAAAGGTGGGGCTGTTTCTCAGAAAGTAAAATGTACAACCCCTTTAAGGTTGCAGAAGCTTAGAACCTAATCAAAGTAAAAGGAGCAGAAGATATATTTTGGTAAGAGATAAGCTGCAGTACCACGTATAGCCCATGGTCAAGGGTGGCGCTGTTTCTCAGAATAAAGGACAACCCCTTTAAGGTTGAAGAAACTTAGAGCCTTATCAAAGACATAGCAGAAGATATATTCTAGACCTGGATAATAGAGCTAAGCTGCAGTACCACACATGGCCCATGGTCAAGGGTGGCGCTGTTTCTCAGAATGAAAATGTACAACCCCTTTAACATTGCAGAAGCTTAGAACCTAATCAAAGTAATAGGAGCAGAAGATATATTTTAGACCTGGATAATAGAGCTAAGCTGCAGTACCACGTATGGCCCATGGTCAAGGGTGGCGCTGTTTCTCAGAATAAAGGACAACCCCTTTAAGGTTGAAGAAACTTAGAGCCTTATCAAAGACATCGCAGAAGATATATTCTAGACTTGGATAATAGGGCTAAGCTGCAGTACCACGTATAGCCCATGGTCAAGGTTGGCACTGTTTCTCAGAAAAAAGGACAATCCCTTTAAGGTTGAAGAAACTTAGAGCCTTATCAAAGACGTAGCAGAAGTTATATTCTAGACGTGGATAATAGGGCTAAGCTGCAGTACCACATATGGCCATGATCAAGGGTGGCGCTGTTTCTCAGAAAAAAAGTACAATCCCTTCAAGGTCGAAGCTTAGAACATAATCAAAGAAATAGAAGCAAAAGATATATTATAGACCTGGATAATAGCGCTAAGCTGCAGTACCACACATGGTCCATGGTCAAGGGCGGCGCTGTTTCTCAGAAAAAAAGATAACCCCTTTAAGGTCGAAGCTTAGAACATTAATCCAAGAAATAGAAGCAAGAAATATATTCTAGACCTGGAAATAGAGCTAAGCTGCAGTACCTCATATGGCCCATGGTCAATGATGGCGCTTTTTCTTAGTAAAAAAAAAAATTAAATGTAAAATCCTATTAGGGTTGAAAAAGCCTAGAGCCTAATAAAAGAAATAAGAGCAGAAGTTATATTCTAGACGTGGATAATAGGGCTAAGCTGCAGTACCACATATGGCCATGGTCAAGGGTGGCGCTGTTTCTTAGAAAAAAATAAATAAATGAACAATCCCTTTAAGGTTGAGGAATCCTAGAACCTAATCAAAGTAATAGCAGTAGAAAATATTTCCTAGACCTGGATTTTAGCACTAAGCTGCAGTACCACAAATGGCCCATGGTCAAGGGTGGCGCTGTTTCTTAGAAAAAAATAAATAAATGTACAACCCCTTTAAGGTTGAAGAAGCCTAGAACCTAATCAAAGTAAAAGAAGTAGAAAATATTTTCTAAACCTGGATAATAGCACTAAGCTGCAGTACCACACATGGCCCATGGTCAAGGGTGGCACTGTTTCTTAGAAAAAATAAATAAATGTACAACCCCTTTAAGGTTGAAGAAGCCTAGAACCTAATCAAAGTAATAGCAGTAGAAAATATTTTTTAGACCTGGATAATAGCACTAAGCTGCAGTACCACACATGGCCCATGGTCAAAGGTGGCGCTGTTTCTTAGAAAAAAAAATGACAACCCCTTTAAGGTTGAAGAAGCCTAGAGCCTAATCAAAGTAGTATATAAGGTATATTCTAGACCCATAGGCAATTTTACCTTGCAACAAATCTGCTGCTGTACTTTCCTTCTGCCTAATCTTGACTCTTTCAGCAGAGGAAAATCATGAGCTATTCAGCTATTCATTACACCTGCTGATCATTACTTTCAAGGGACAACCTTTTCCTCGCACATCATGTTTTTTTCTTTAATTTCCTAGCCCACATACTTCTTTATCACTCTCAGCCATGAAAGTAAATTAAGAAGAAATGGCTTTTCTTTCAATTAAACCGGCAATGGCCCTGAGTGACTGCGTATAATTCTATTTAATGAAAAAAAATGAAAATCATTATTGCGCTGATTTCACCGGCCCCTCTGTCACACAAACAGCAGGTTTCGTTAATGTGAACCTCGGACTTACTTAATTAGAAAATATTTAGTTCTGAGCAGAAAAAGGGAAGGAAAATAAAAAAAAACTTTGGACCTTAGTTATCGCGGCTGATTCATTTAATGGTGTCTGATATAAACTACAGGCATCCCAGGAACACTACATTTTCTCTGGCTTCACCCGGAATGAATTTGGAGGGGGAATTCTGCACACGTCTGAACATCTGCTGCCCTGCAAGAGTCATTATAGTAATGGTAAATGACTATATAGATCATTAGCGGCGTGACACACGGGTGATAGGCCGCCCGCTACCTGACATATTTCAGAAAGGCAGTAAATGCAGAACACTGACATAGTCCACGGGTGGCATTTCCCAGGTCATTACTCGCTAAGTAGCTGTGGTTTAGTTAGTCCTGACAATATGTAAATAACTAGTGTAAATGGTTAATGGGAATGACCAATACTAACTTCCACTGCTAATGTTGATGAAAAAATGTAATTATTAGAGGTTTTTTTTGTAATTCGCTTGTTAACTTTACTGTGTGGACTGGAACAAGACCAGAGAAGCCATCTCATTATCATTAGAGGGTTTGGTCAGCAGAGTCATCTAATTTCCGCTGCTAAGGTTGATGGAAAAATGTTATTATTATAGTCTTTTTGTAATTATCTTGTTAGCTTTACTGTGTGGACTGGAATAGGACCAGTGAAGCCATCTCATTATCATTATAAGGTTTGGTCAGCAGAGTCATTTCATTTCCACTGCTAATGTTGGTGAAAAAATGTAATTATTAGAGTTTTTTTGTAATTCCCATTTAGCTTTACTGTGTGGACTGGAACAGCATCAGTGAAGCCATCTCATCATCATTAGAGGGTTTGGCCAGCAGAGTCGTCTCATTTCTGCTGCTAATTTTTATGGAAAAATGTAATTATTATGGGCCGTTTACACATAATAAGACAAATAACGGTCTAGTTATCCGAACAGTATTTGTACTGTTTTACTGCCGTGCACACGGTTGCTGGGGGACGGCTTTTTTTCCGCGGTTTCCGGAGAAAAGCCCCCCTCTTCACATAGGCATGTTCATATTCCATCCGAAAACCGGACGGAAGAATGAACATGTTCTATGTTTTTCGGGCCGCCGGCGGTCTGAAAAAATCGCCAGGCGGAAAATCCGCTGCATGGATTTTCCATTAAGGTCCGTGTAAAAGTTTTTTAGCCGGTTTGAAGCCGTTTTTCAAACCGAGAACCGGCTGAAAAACCATACTGTGGGGACATGGCCTTAGAGTTTTCTTTTATTCCCTTGTTAGCTTTACTGTGTGGACTGGAACAGCACCAGTGAAGCCATCTCATTTTCATTGGAGGGTTTGGTCAGCAGAGTCGTCTCATTTCCACTGCTAATGGTGATGAAAAAATTTAATTATTATAGTCTTTTTGCAATTCACTTGTTAGCTTTACTGTGTGGACTGGAACATGACCAGTGAAGCCATCTCATTATCATTAGAGGGTTTGGTCAGCAGAGTCATCTCATTTCCACTGCTAATGGTGATGAAAAAATGTAATTATTATAGGTTTTTTTGTAATTCACTTGTTACCTTTACTGTGTGGACTTGAACAGGACCAGTGAAGCTATCTCATTATCATTAGAGGGTTTGGTCAGCAGAGTCGTCTCATTTCCACTGCTAATGGTGATGAAAAAATATAATTATTATAGTCTTTTTGTAATTAATTTGTTAGCTTTACTGTGTGGACTGGAGCATGACCGGTAAAGTCATCTCATTGTCATTAGAGGGTTTGGTCAGCAGAGTCATCTCATTTCCGCTGCTAATGGTGATGAAAAAATGTAATTATTATAGGTTTTTTTGTAATTCACTTGTTAGCTTAGCTGTGTGGACTGGAACATGACCAGTGAAGCCATCTCATTATCATTAGAGGGTTTGGTCAGCTGAGTTGTCTCATTTCCACTGCTAATGGTGATGAAAAAATGTAATTATTAGAGTTTTTTTTTGTAATTCCTTTGTTAGCTTTACTATGTGGACTGGCACAGGACTAATGAAGCCATCTCATTATCATTAGAGGATTGAGCCAGCAGAGTCATCTCATCAGCAGTGGAGTGCAGTAGCTTAACCCCTTCATTCACCAATATCCTCCCACAACTACTAGCACCCCAACACAAGTCATGTACAGCACTATCTGTGCATAGACAAATACTGGTTGGATGGGAGGAGCTGACCCACCTTCATCATACATTGAAAACTCTTGCACACAGGGCGCTCATATTTGAATTTTTGAATTTTTACTCCTTTGTTAGAAGGTAATATCTAATTTTAGCCATATATGTACCCTCCAAAGTGTAAAGTGCTATAGAATATGTTGCTAAAGATTATTATTATTGTAAGGGCAAAACCGATATTGCTTACCTACTTTATATTTCTTGCACAGTTGCTTGCATTATTTTTTCTAGCGCTCTTTGATTTGGGCTGTCTTGTCTTATCAGAGTCTAGTGCAGTCTATTATCCACCTCCTGCATAATCAGAGGCCTAAACAGGTATTCCCATCTCATGGATAAGCTTAAAGCATGTAAGCAAAGGTAAATACAGATTCTTGCCAAATACATTGCTGTTCTGATTTTGCTTCCTTTCAGTGCTAGAGCAGTTCTTATCCCCTGCTTGTGTACACAAGCTTCCCTAGGTTACCGACCACCTCTCTCTGCTCTAGCAGTGGCCAAGCTGCTGATGTCCCTCCCTGCAGTGCTTTATTAGCAGCACAGGAGATGGTTTATGTTTCTTACAGCCAAACGTTAACTGTTTAGAGCTCTGTACCATTGTGTCCTGCTGTTAAAACCCCTTCATCACCACTGTCCCTCTAACAGGATCAGCTAGGAATAGCAGAGCTGAAATGTCAGTCTCTGCTGTAGAACAGCCCACAGTCTGAACAGGAAGTGGGAGCCTGAAGCTGTAGAACTGCCCACAGCCTAAACAGGAAGTGGGCCTGGAAGCTGTAGACATGCCCACAGCCTGAAAAGGAAGTGGGAGCCCTGAAGCTGTAGAACTGCCCACAGCCTGAAAAAGGAAGTGGGAGCCTGAAGCAGTAGAACTGCCCCACAGCCTGAACTGGACAATGGCAGCTAAAGCTTTAGAATACCCAGAGGTGAACGGAATGAAAAAAAAAAAAAAAAACAAAAAATTTGGATCCTGAAGTTTAGAAAAAGCTCACAGCCTGAAAAGGAGTGGGAGGCTCGAAGCTGTAAGAACACCCAACAAGCTGGACACAGGAGCGTGAGGCTGAAGTTGTTGAACACCTCAAAGCTGAACAGGAAGTGGAAGCCTGAAGCTGTAGAACCACCCACAGCCTGAACAGGAAGTGGGAGCCTGAAGCTGAAGAACCTGCCCAATGTCTGAACAGGAAGAGGGAGCCTGAAGCTGTAGAACCGACCACAGCCTGAACAGGAAGTGGGAGCCTAAAGCTGAATAACCCACCCAATGTCTGAACAGGAAGAGGGAGCCTGAAGTTGTTGAACCACCCACAGCCTGAGCAGGAAGTGGAAGCCTGAAGCTGTAGAACCGTCCACAGCCTGAACAGGAAGTGGGAGCCCTAAAGCTGATAACCCACCCATGTTGAACAGGAGAGGGAGCCATGAAGTTGTTGAACTCCCACAGCCTCGAGCAGGAAGTGGAAGCCTGGAAGCTGGTAGAACCGTCCACTGCCTGAACAGGAGTTGGAGCCTGAAGCCTGTGAACTGCCCCAATGTCTGAAACTGGAAGAGGGAGCCTAAAGCTGTAGAACCACCCACAGCCAGAACAGGAAGTGGGAGCCTGAAGTTGGCTATGAAGGGCAGGATCAGTGAAAACCTCTTTAGCTCATACTTTACATAATACAACTCTGATTTTTTTAGATTAGCTGCTGTGTTAAGCACAAGCCCACCACAAATGCAGCACAATGATTATGAACTACAAGCAGAAGAGAGGATCTGTTGCCAGGATTTTAGACGCATTGTAAGACCCACTTGGCCTATTATTTTATCTCACGTTGCGGTTCTCTGGGTGGAGCTATTTATTACAAAATCTACTATTTGATTTTAGAGTCATCTGTATTTCGGGAAAGTGTATACATGTAGGGGATGTAATAAATCATTCAGAAGACCAGGGCTGACTTACTATGTGATAATATTTGCTCAGTTTTTATATGAATTTTCAATGAAAATCGATACAAAAATAACAATATTTCATTTTTTCGCCAGCAGATAATACCAGATTCTCTAAACTTAGCTGATATGTTAGCTGTTAAACTTAAATAAGAATAACACTGGAATCTATTTATTTAGATTAGGAATAACTCCTCAGTTATGGGATCATGGCCCAAACGAGGCCGTAACCTGCCAAGTCATTTCCAATGATTTTTAGCTCCTAACCGCAGCGTATTCACAATGTAGACTACAAGACACTCTTCCATTTTATCGGATTTTTTTCCTAGCATTTACATTTTCAAACATCTCATTTCCCCACATCAGATGCCACATTAGATGAATGTGAATGAGGCCAATCTTTGTACAGCGCTATGGAATATAACGGCGCTATACAAATGAAGAAAATATTATTTAATAAAATTTATGTTATAGCTCATTTTTTATTTTTTTTATTTTTAATCAGACATTTCCATAATTAAGTGTTTAGGTTCAAAATGACCCGACAACTTTCAGCAATTTTTGCTCGTAGTAAGTGTTGATCGAACTGTTCTAGAAAAATTAATTTCTAGTGAACCTTACTACTCGGAATTTTTAGCGTACTCTGGACAAATCCAAATCATTTACTGTCTCTTTCGATATAAGTCCTAGTTCGACACGTCCATTTTCCAGTTTAGTTTTCAGTGGCTTTTGCTCTTTTGGCGCCATTCCAATCACCCTTTCTGCACTTTTGCCGGGCCATCCAATCACTCTTTCTGCACTTTTGGGCCATCCAACTCTCCTTTCTGCAACTGTTAGCGTCCATCCAATCACCTTTCAGCACTTTGGCGCCCATCAACCAGTGCAGAGCAACAGGGAAGTGTCAAAAACGCCATCGCTGAGGTTAGGACTCTCATTGGTGCTAAAATTCTCATGGACCATATTATAAATATTTCATGTATTTGCCTTGTGGACACCATTTCAGCTCACTCTCTGTACTGTACAGACTGCTCTTGTTAGATAGCATTTTCCTCTTCCATAGACAGCAATAGTTAGGAGTTTGGTATTGCCGGCAGCATCTTTCCCACCCAGAAGCTGTTTTTTGGCGACTTTTGCAGGCTCACCATAACGCCTAACTCTCATAATACTTGGATATATATTATACAGAGTGCTTGGATTGCTAAATCATATCAGTGCTCGAAAGTTCAGTTTTTGCGTTTTTGGGGGTTCAGTAATTGTATAACACACCGTCTCCAAATCTCTTATGTGTCAAAGGGGCTTATGGATTCCCCTCGGGATTGCAGGGCCTGTAGCCAGCTGCTACCACTGCACTCCTATAGATATCCCCGGCTTGCTAGCTGTACTCTTCCTTTTCAGTTAGCCATTGAAAGGAAGGAAGTATTTTAGGCTTCTCCATTTTTTTTCAGGCACTTCTTAGAGCCATGTTTCTTCACTAAGTTTGTTCCACGTTCAGTTTTCTGTTAGGGATGGTAATTTCCAGCTTCTCCTCACCTGTATAGGAAAAAAAAAAATTAACCAAAACCATCATCTCCCATAGATTTTTAATGGGTCCAAAGTTCGAGTTCAAATTTGAAACCCAAACCCGGAACACATTAAAGTTGGGGTTTTCAAAAAAAAAACCCTAAAAATTTTTTTACTGCTCGTTTAAACTCTACTGGTAAAAAACTTTTTTTGGGGAAACCCAAAAATAATTTTTCCCCCTTTAACAATATAAAATATTTTGTTTATTTTTTTTTTAATTTTTTTTTTTTTTCCCGGTTTTTAGAAATTTGAAAATTTTGCTCTAAGAAAAAAAAAGGGAATGAAAATGAAATTTTTTTAAAATTTTAAATTTACCTAAAAAATTATCTTGAGGGGGTTTTCCCCACTTTTTTTTTAAATTCTTTGCTAAAAACTGCAAAGTTGTGGATGAGCACGGCGGCTGGGGCGTGTTTAGGGTTTTGGAAAGGGGCTTTTGCTGTGGCTTCGTTCTTTTTTTAATATTTTTTAATTTGTTTAGCATTAAATTATTTTCAGTCGTTTTTGCTTGGTAGCAAAATTTTCAGTTAAATTTTTTTTTTTTAAAAAGTTTAAGATGCCCCTGAACCTGAATTCTATCAAAGTCCAAGGGGAAAAAATATGCACATGTTTTATGGCCTCTAAAAAGAACCTGAAACAGCTAAATACCTCCCAAAATTAAAATTTATGGGAACCCCTCTAGATCTAAGGGCAAAAATTGGGGAAACCCCCCTCTATTGCATCCAAAAAAAAAATTTTTTTGCAACACTGGGGGAACCCCAGGGTTAAGGGCTGCGGTTAGGGTTGGACTTAGCTTTACTCTAACCCTAACCCTGGGGCTCCCCAATGGGTTTTCTAGTTGTTTCCCCAGGGGGAAAAAGGGTAGATTTTTGCGTTGGTTTTATTTTTTTTTATTTTTTTTTTCACTTAAATCAAAATTGGAAAACCCCGAAATTAAGATCAAATTTGACTTTGACCCAAATCCAAAGCACAACACTGGTTCTTAATGGGGAGAGAGAAGTAGACCATGGGGTTTAAATAAAAGGGCCCCAGCAACAAAATGATTTTCTATGGGACCCGGGTTTCCCTGGGTCCAAATTATGTACAAGAACAAATTTTTCCCTTTTTTTAGGAAACAAAGGGGTTTATGGATTTCTTCTCTACTCAAAATAAGTGGGGAAACCCCTGATAAATTTGGCGGTATTATTTATATCTTTAATTATTACTACTTATGCTGCTGTTATAGTTTATTATCAGCACATTGAGGGGGTACCATCTCACTTTTCAATGGTGCCCCATGAATACTTGTTACGCCCCTGGAGTAGACAACAGCAAGACACATTTGGAACTAGTTTAACTACTGTAAATTTAGAACAGCAGGCTCGACGATGTTGACACTCAACTGCTCAGTCTTGATCTTGAAGTATAGGGTGGTCTCACAAGCTTACCACAAAGGCAGGACAGTAGGAGCATTTAGAGGCCACATTACCCATTAGATTATTGTCCAGTCCTGTGAAAATAGCTCTCAATCAGTGTTGGACTGGGGTGCCTAAGGCCCACAGGTGGAGTTGACTCTAGGGACCCACCAGTTGAGCTGTTCCTTGGCCCAGTAGTGGAGTTTATTTTAGGGGCCCACCCTAGAGCTACTGTAAATAACTGTACATGACTCCTATACTCTGCACTCTTGCTTTTTACCTCTCTTCCTTTGCTTTTTTTGCCTCTTCTGAGGATATATATGCTTAGGGGCCAACTGAGAGCTTCCTCTATACCCTGTGGGCCAGTCCGAGCCTGCTCTCAATATACAGTTTTCTGTAAGAGATGAAGATACATGAGATAACTTAGTGCCATGAAACATACCTATGGTTAAGCATCTCTATTTAGGCTGCGTGCCGCACAATAGAGCTATAGTCTGTCATCGGACCCCCATCCTCCAATCATTTTGAGATAGCTCTGTTGATTCTACCATTTAATGATAATGAGATGACTCTGCTGACTCTATCCCAGTCTACACAGCAAAGCTGGAAATCGAGTTGCAGAAAATAGGAAATGTCAGCCCGTGTGTGCTCTAATAAATTGTTTGAAAACTGAAAAATATTAGAAATTTTCATATACGGAGAGTCACAAAAATAAAAAAACACCACCCTGTTCATACTGTAAGAAAATCAAATCCTGGTCATTTTCTCATGATATCCCCGATGAGTCTCCTGTAGGAGATGAAATTGCATAAGAGACAACTTTGTGCCATGAAACATGCCGAAGGTTAAGCATCCGTATTTAGGCTGTGGGCTGCACAGTAGAGGTATAGTCTGTTATCGGTCCCCCATCCTCCAATGATTTTGAGATAGCTCTGTTGATTCTACCATTTAATGATAATAAGATGACTCTGCTGACTCTATCCCAGTTTACACAGCAAAGTTGGAAATCAAGTTGCAGAAAATGGGAAATGTCAGCCTGTGTGCACTCCAATAAATTGTTTGAAAACGGGAAAACTTAAAGGGGTTTTCTCATTACATTAAATGGTCTTCAGAATAAGGGGACAGTGAAAACAAGCAACTTTGCAATTGGATGTCATTTGCAAAGCTGTCTTGTTTTCACAGTCCCCTTATCTTCGTTTTCTGTAAACTGTTCCCCAGTGCGGGTCGGATTCCAGCTCCTTTCATTTCATTGACTGCCGGCTCTCCTAATTTACATTCTGTCTGGCCCCCAGTCGTATTCACGGGAGCGTGCATTCCTGCCTCTCTCACTCAGAATAAGGGGTCGGCAACATTTCACAGTAACACTGCAGCTGCTTCTACAATCAGAAAACAGCAGAATTGTGCTCGGTGCCTAATGCTGCTGCATGTAAACAAAGCAAGGAGACAGATCTGTGCTGCTCCAGATGAGTTCATAGAAGACTGGATTCAACTGTAACAAACCTCCAGCTGTGAGAGGGGAAGAGATCAGTGCTCTGAGTTCATAGAAGTCTGTCTAAACTGAATGCAGGGCTGTTCTAACAAACAGCTATTACAAAATAAGACAGCATAGGGAGAGGAACGACACAGAGACAGAGGGGAGGGGTAAGGATATGCTATCCCCTCCCACTGTTAACAAACAAACACACTGACACGGGAGCGAGCACGAACATTGAAGCCCCCCTTGATGTTGTCATCCACCTTCAGTTAAGAAACACCAGGCTGGGAGGGGAAGGAACGCCCCTGGATTTCAGGAACTGAGAAAATGAAACTACAACAAAACAGACAAACTGATGAAGCGATAAATCCCCTTTAAGAAATTTGCACATATGGAGAGCTGCAAAAATAAAAAAAACACCACCCTTTTTAATTGTTTATAAGAAAATCAAATCCTGCTCATTTTCTGATGATATCCCCCAATATGTAATGTATAGGATCATCTTTGTATCCTTGCAGATAATTTTGAAGTATTTTATTGTGTCTATTATGTATGTCAAGCCTTTATTTTAAAAGATAATACTTATGGGAATTTTACTAAGCATTTGCTATAAAACTCACGGGGGACACATCTGCAAAAATTGTGGAATTTTTAGTAGCGAGGGAAGATCAGTTTACACAGGGTTCTGCTGCTACTTTTTATATTAAATACTTCCTATAAATGCCTAAGCTGCATCAGATAAAATTTCACAAGCACTACTGGAAAACTGCACTTCATTCAGGGAAGGCTCTTCATCGGGAAATTAAAGCAGGAATCTTTTAATAAAGTGAATCTACTACGGGCCGTACGGGGCTGGTGTGTTTTTGATATTTTTGCTTCCTAAAACCAAATAAAGTCAATTAAATGTAATACATTTCTCATGTCTTCCCTTTGATAAACCTTGGTGGAGTTGGGCAGAACTAATGCACTGTAAATAATAGTTATCTCCTCTTCCTCTTCAGGTATAATTTCGAGAACTACCTTCAACGTCCAATCAGATTAAATTGATTCGAAAATATTTGCTTAATTGATTAAATCTGACGACGGAGTTGGGTATAATCTGATTATCCTTTATAGATTTAGGCTTTAAGTAAAAAAAAAAATCTAAAAAAAAAAATTGTTAAAAAATCTGTTACCAATATAGGCTGCATGCTGTAAATAATATCAGTTTTGGGGGTTATTTTTGGTTATTTTTTCTATTAATAAATAAAAAAAAAAAATTAAGAATTCTTTTAATGGAAAGGTTTTCAACAACAATTATTTTTACCCTTCAACTCACCTCAGTCTGTTTCAAGAGTTAGATAGCAGATATGGATTTGGATAAAGGATACAAGACACTTATTGTCTATGTCCTATGCAGTGTAGCGTGAACAATGGGGCACATTGTGTCAGGAAGTCAGTTTATTTGGATACAGAGCATTAATGTAACATACTGAGATGAGCTTCTCAGATTCTCCACAGCTGGATGTGTGACCCGGGGTAATCCCACTAGGCTGCCATGCTGGTGTCCATAATATACACTGATATGATCATGAAAGTAAAACTTCATCTTTGGTAAAATAAAGGAGAACTGCAGCTGAGATTAGGAGTAATGTTGCCCGAAGAGGTCGCTATTGGGTTTGACACTGGTTTGACCACACTTGGGAACAAAATTTGATTGGTAATGTTCTGAACACAAATGGTTTGTCCAACCCTATCCCTAGCTGTAAGCATAAGCCTAACACTATGGGGACCTGTATGATCGGGTTTTTCACCCTTTTCTGGCGCAAAATGCACCTAAGTGAGCGGCTATGATGTCTAATGCATCGAATGAATGTGTCAGGCGCATTGTTCATAAGACTCAACACTTTCTAATGCACCAAACATGAGGGGTGTTCTGGGGGCGTCGCTCCACACTCGTAATATTAGACACATATATGAATGTGGTTCGGCAAAACTATTCGCATTACTGCTCGGACAGGCAGACCTATGTCAATGTGGCCTGAGCCTGAGGCGTCGAAGTGGACTAATTTTGCCATTAAAGGAGTTGTCTCCCTACAGAGTTTCACAGAATGCATGAATGAAATACTCTGTCACTTCCTGGTTCAGACTGACTCATTTGCATACAGCTCTGTGCTCTGTGCTTTCAGTTGCTAATTAGATCAGATTAGCTAAGAAGCTTTTCAAACTGCTCTCAGAAGGCTTTATCTGATCCCCAAAACAAAAGCCCTAATTACAGTTCTGTTTATTTTACATAAATCAAGCTTTTTACTGCTCAGCAGCAGAGGACACTGCCATGACCTGTGTGATGACATCACTCACTGTTATCTCATTGAACAAACAGCAGGGGGAGAATTGTTTACTGAGGGAACTGAAATAGCCAGGGAGGTCATAAATTCACTTGTATCTCCTTAGGGAAAACAGAGGAACAAAGCAATATATTTGGAAAATGTCTTTATTTTGTGTTCCCTACAATTTGAAAGCTATTCTTTGTAGCGAGACAACCCCTTTAAGGCAAAAATGTCCAATATTTCTAAACTTCCACCAGTGCAATAATAAAAAATAATTTCTGATAATTATTAAACTGTATAAAATAAAATTATTTAAATTTAATAAAAAATATTATAATATAAAAATATATAATATCCCCAAAAATATAAAAATATCTCCTATAAAATGTATTTAAATTTAATAGAATCTAAAGCTAATTTTACATTAAATAACCACTGATGATGTTGTTCAGATTTTACAATTTCTAATTTTTAATACATTAAATTTGAAATTTATTTTTGCTTCTCCCATCCTTTATTCTACATATAGCAAGAGCCAGCACAGCACAGGTCTTGCCGGGAGCTGTGGTTCACCAAGCAGGATCAGTCCCATAGTTTCTATCACTGACATGCTATTCTAATGGCTTTTCTTCTGTTTCCAGCCTAAATACAATCTTTATACATGTTTGGCTCATTACTTATGTGCATAATGTCCATAATGCGCCAAACACACAGGCGAGGGGCGGGAACTTTAGACTCCATTTATGAACACACAAAAGCCACTTTCATACATTCAGGCACATTATACACTGAAAACGAGACTCGACAATTCATTTCGAAGCGCCTTCCTTCATACAGGTCTCCCTATGTCTGGGTTAAAGTTTTTATAGTGTGTTAGGGGATAACTTACCCATCAGTGTTGTTCCCACTCCCGCGTCATTTCCGGTCACTTACGGTTTCCATAACATAGACTATGAACTGGGTAAGTCTACCCCCAAACCACTGTAAAAACTCTAACCTTAACCCAACTTAGGGTTGGGATACATTTATTGGTCATCTTGGCCAAAGTTCAATTCTTTAAACACTAATGCTAAGTTGGGGTTAGTTTTTTTTTTATAGTATTTTAGGGGATAAGTTACCGGTCAGTGCTACTCCTAGCCTCATGTCGCTTCTGGTTTGACATTGTTGTCACGACCATTGTCACTTCTGGTTTCCATGAAATAGGCTATGGAGTGGATAAATCACTGTAAATACCCTAGCCTATACGCAGATACACATTCATAAATAATTTGGATACCACACAACATGAGAAGTTGTGGATTTGGAGCAGCCCCAATAACAAGGTCAACTTTTTGCTGATCTTTGCCAAAATTCTATTCAGACCGACACAATTTACTCAGATCTGGTTTGAATAGGACATTGACCCAAATCCAAAGTGCAACAGTAACTAGTTGTAATCCCATATCATGGGTGGTACAGAATTCATTGTAAGGTATAAGGCGAATCCTGACTGTCCCTAAACACAATTTGATTATGTTTAATTTAAATATGCCCATCCTTTGTTGGAGCTCTGAGATAAGATGTTTCCATTTGTCCCAGGCAGCCATTTTTCTCCTTCTTCCCATTTTAATAAACACATACACTTGCCTGAGACAATTTCTGGTAATAAAAAGTCTGAGGTGCTAGGCGAACGGGCAATCATGGGGCGGCCGGTGGCTGTCTTATGCATTTTCTCAACTTTGAGTTATACATTTCTAAGGATAAGGCTAAATGGCTGAAGTATTGTTGCTCCATTGCCTTGGATGGTCTTGAAGGCCTTTGCCTCTTTTCTGTGTGGTTATAAGAATATATAACTCAATGTTGCTGTAAGATTTCAATTAGTTTCTTTGGCCACCAGTGTTTTAAGGCATTACGAGAATATCCCGGTGCAAAAAGGTGAGGTGTGTCTGACAACAAAATTCTCTTTATTGACTGTTTTCAATGTCAAGTAGAATTATGAATACAGCTCTGGAGTATAAAAAGGGCTGTTACTCATAATCAGCAAGGATAAGTCATGTGATATGCTTGTTATAATATATGTAGATCATCACAGAGCTCTATACTGCCAAACCATCTCGACCCCCCCTGTTCACTACTAGTTCCTATTGATTAGAGCCCTCCCCCCAGGAGTATCATCAATACTTCTTTGTAGCAGCCACAAGAGAGGAAATATAATATTACATGTTGTCACATGTGTATTTTAAAGCTTTTGGGACCCAATAAAAACTCTGTTCCACGGTGCCTACCATTCATGAACTATTTATAATAAAAGTTTTTTTTGTGTTGTAGATGGGCCTGGGTGCGACTGCCCCCTCTAGAGTAGTGTTGCGCTTAGATTTTGGTCAACCCAAATTGATTTTTGGTGATATTTGCCAAAATATGGTCTATAATCTTAACCTTAAACTTAAAAAGTTAAGCCTATTGAGGCATTGGACTAGAAGTGAAGCCAGATACAAATGGTGTTGGAGTGACAGCGCCTTGGGACTGCAAGTGATAGGAAATGGGTTACTAAAACCATTCAAACTGAGTAAAAAAATATATTTACAATTTAGGGTTAAAGGGGTTGTCTCATCTATTAATTTCATAGGATGCAGGAATGAAATAATACTGCTTTGCTCTTTAACTTCCTGGTCAAGCTATCTGTAATTAGCACATGAGCTATGTCTATTCAGACCTCTCAGTTTATCAGTCTAGATTAAATAAATTACCTTCTCTGAGGTCCAGAGAAGCTTCTGAGCTAATGTAAACAGTAGTAATTACTGTCTTTTGTCTGAAAGATCACATAACACACAAGCTCTCACTGTCCAGAGTTCTGTGCTGCTGAGACCTGTGCGATGACGTCACTCCCTGCTATCAGATAGAACAAACAGCAGGGGATAAGGAGTACACAGGTTGGTCACTTGGGGAACCTGAGAGCACAGAAGGTGATAAAATCACTTATAGCTCCTTAACAAAAAAGATGAAAAATGCAATGTGTTTGGAAAACGTCTTCATTTAGTGTTCCCAACATGTTGAAAGCTAATCTTTGTAGCGAGACAACTCTTTTAAGGTTCTGCTCAAGATGAAGGTGGGTTTAGGAGTAGCACTAAACATGGACAGATTCAAGCAATATTACTCTACAACCCTGTCTACAGTCATTGAAATGACCCTGTAATTCATGGGGAGCCGAAGTAAGCAAGACCTGCTGGGTCATGGTAAAGTCCAAGTGCTCCGCCTTCTATAACATCTATTGTAGCTAACAGGGCATTTGGGGGCAGTTCGGATAATGCAGCCATTGATATCATGATGGGTTCTTCAGATCCAGGCAGAACAATGTACATTAGTTGTTGCATTTTCCGTGCTCCCTAGAAAGATCTTTGTAGCAGGATTGTTGCACTTGCTGAAATACTTCAAGTTGATCAGATTGTAATGTTTAGAATTCCTCTATTTGTTTATAAAAATCCTGCTGTAAAGTTTACACCAATAAACACGAAAATCCATAAATCCATGAGGGATCAACAACAACATCTGGAAAGGCAATGCAGAGGCCTATGTGGTCTCTTTATATTGTGGATGAGACTACATATGTATTGGGGCCCCATTCTAATGCAATGTATGCTACATGCTAGTAGTTTTTTTGTATTGATCTTCTCTATGGGAAATTGTAATTGAAAAAAAACATCCAGTTGACTTAAAGGGGTTTTGCCAAGAAGTGATTTCCTCAGCTAACAGGCTGATACTTCCCCTCTTGAGCCTTGAAAAGGGGCGTTGTGTTTCTGTGTTTAAAAAAACAAGTGCCTCCTCCGTGATGTCATCGCACCACCTCCCATGCACACTCCCGAGGCTGATATTCAGTCTATGTAGTTGAGCAAACATTGTTTGGCTAAACCACAGAGGATAACTGTATTGTGCACAAGCTCTACAGGTTTTGCTTTCTCCCTCTTATCTGCTCAGGAGAGAAGAGAAGATCCAAGCAGGCAGTGTTCATGAACTGCTGCAGGGGGGACGGGACGGAGGAGGGCTAAGCAGGGAGCGTCTGCATGTTTACTCAGATAATTACATTACAACCAGCAGATTTTCTATACAGCAGGTGTCCTGCCATCAAATAAGAAGTGCAAACAAGGCCAACATGGCCAGATCACCTCCTTGTCCTAGGTAATGTAAACAGTCAGGAAACTAAGGGCATCTAAGCAATGCTGCAGCTCTCACAGGCTACACTTTTTAAATTACATATATTTAGAAAAGTGATTAAATACCCATTTTGCAGGATCACACGTCAACATTAGATCGTGGCAAAACCCCTTTAACAGTATGCTGCCGTTAACCATCTGGTGGAGGTCAAAAGGATACTCTAGCATACAGCGCACAGTAAATAACACAGTAGGGCATATCTATTATGGTAATTGCACCAGAATACAGGAGTACATGCTTTACACCACATCTAATACGTGTTTCTAGGCATTTCTCTGCCCTATTGGACAAAAGGGGGCATTACCTTTGTAAAAGTGACAGGACTAAGCAGGACCATCTTTTCCTTTGGGCATACTAGGCAGTTGCTTGGGAGCCCCACAAACACAAGGGCCCCAGGTGGTGAATGCATGGACATTTGCTCTGGATCCCCAGGTAGGAGCTGATTCTTTGGCTGTTTGTGTGTCTTTAGGACTTATAAACACACTCCATGGTGGAGCAAGGAGCCATTGGTTCCCTGCACTGCCAGTTAGTCTTATATCGGATGATATTGTTGTGCTTGATGATGGTTAGAGACGCCAATCGTCTGGGCAGGGCCCACTGCATTACTATGCTCGGGGGCATATTGCTGCTAAGACAGCTCTGTGGCTAATTGGAAAGACGGCACGGTCAAAATTTTGCTGCAATTAGTGGGCGTAAAATAAGCCAACTAATAGGGAGTGTAAACTTAGACAGTGTAAAATACAGGCAGTCTCCGACTTACAACGTTCCGGAACGACTTACATGTGTTCCCTAGTTACAAACGGAGACTTATGGGGCATGCTGACACTTGTAGTTCCAAGTTACATAGCAGATAGTAGATGTGGAATGACAAGTGCCAGCATGCCACAGCAGCACATGAAGTGAAAATGAGGTGAAATGTTCTTACAGGGGCACAGACAGCAAAACAAATGTAAAAATCCTTCCCTGATATTAAAGGGGTTGTCTCGCTACAAAGAATAGCTTTCAAATTGTAGGGAACACAAAATAAAGACATTTCCAAATATATTGCTTTGTTCCTTCTGTTTTCCCTAAGGAGATAGAAGTGAATTTATGACCTCCCTGGCTATTTCAGTTCCCTCAGTAAAAGACCTGTAAACAATTCTCCCCCTGCTGTTTGTTCAATGAGATAACAGTGAGTGACCTCATCACACAGGTCACCCCAGTGTCCTGTGCTGCTCAGCAGTAAAAAGCTTGATTTATGTAAAATAAACCGAACTGTAATTAGGGCTTTTGTTTTGGGGATCAGATAAGAAGTCCTGTTAGTAGTTTGAGAAGCTAATCTGATCTAATTAGCATCTGAAAGCGCAGCATGGCATGGAGCTGTACAAGCATGGAGCTTATGCAAATTAGTCAGTCTGAACCAGGAAGTGACAGAGTATTTCATTCATGCATTCCCTGAAACTCTGAAGGGAGACAATTCCTTTAAAAAAAAAACCCTTTTGTGCTGTAGTTACATTTAATAAATACACCTGTTCTGACTACATACAAATCCAACTTAAGAACAAACCCACAGTCCCTATCCCATTAGTAACCCGCGGACTGCCTCTATTATAATACATGTGGTGCATTGTAAGACTGTCTAGTCTAAGGGCAACCTCTATGAACGGGGCTACGCCTTTTTTGGTGTGCTTTGAGCCAAACAGTCGTACCCCAGTTCTATAGATGTATGAACTGTTGCACTTGGTGCAATCTGCGCCAGACACGACACTTTTGAATGAGCCAAAAATGTGGGGGTGCTGTGCCACAATTGTATAATGCATCTAAAATGCGGCAAAGTTATGCGCAAAATTGTTGTACAAACCCATACAAGTTTCAAAGTGGCTGAGACTACTTTTGGTGTAGAACGGGACACATTTAGAAAGTGCTATGAGACACTTTCATGCAGATTGTAGGATCGTACACTATTAAAAACAGAGGTAGAACTGGCGAGTCAGCGCCAGGCTCAAACCTGTCCACCTAACTAGTAGACAGTATTGATAAATCTGTCCCACTGGGCACTAGATGAACAATATTGTCCTCATTGTGATGTCCATCCAACATACCGTTCAGGAAGGAGACAAATTCTGTGTCTCAGAGATGAATGTGCTTTGGTCCAACATGTGCATATCAACCCAAGAACAAAAGCAAAAGACCTTGTGAAGATGCTGGCAGAGGCTGGTAAGATTGTGTCATTATCCACAGTGAAATGAGTATTGTATCAACATGGGCTGAAAGGCCGCTCTGCCAGGAGAAGCCATTGCTCCAAAAGAAACATATAAAAGATAGATTAATGTTTACAAATGCACAGGAACAAAGACCTTAATTTTTGGAGACATGTCCTGTGGTCTGACGAAACTAAAATTTAACTGTTTGGCCATAATGACCATCGTTATGTTTGGAGGAAAAAGGGAGAAATTTGGAAGCCTAAGAACATCATTCCAACTGTGAAACACAGGTGTGGCCGCATCATGTTGTGGGGTTGTTTTGCTACAGGAGGGACTGGTGCATTTCACAAAATAGATAGCATCATGAGGAAAGAAGATCATGTGGCAATACTGAAGCAACATCTCAAGACATCATCCAGGAAGTTAAAGCTTGGGCGGAAATAGGTCTTCCAAATGGACATTGACCCAAAGCTACTGCCAAACTGGTTACAAAGTGGCTTAAGGAGAAACAAGTCAATGTTTTGGAGTGGCCATCACAAAGCCCTGATCTCAATCCTATTGAAACATTATCGCCAAAGCTGAAAAGGTCGGTGCAAGTAAGGCGACTTCCAAACATGGCTCAGTTACACCAGTTCTGTCAGGAGGAAGGGACCAAAATTCTTACCAACTGTTGTGAGAAGCTTGTGGAAGGATCCAAAATGTTTGACCTGAGTCATACAGTTTAAAGGGGTTGTATCATTTCATTGAATGGTCTTCAGAATAAGGGGACCGTGAATACAAGCAACTTTGCAATTAGTTGTCATTAGCAAAGCTGTCTTGTTATTACAGGATCACTTATCTTCTGTTTCTGTTTACACTGATATCCAGTGCTGGTTGGATCCCTCCTCCTTGCATTTCACTAGCTAAGAGCTCATTTACATTCTGTTCGGCCCCCAGTCGGCTGTATTCACGGAGCTCGAATTCCTGCCTTTCACTCAAAGTAAGGGACCGGCACATTTTCACTCTGCACAGCCAGAAGAAACAGAATAACACTGCAGGGCTTCTACAATCAGAAAACAACACAATTGTGCGACTGTGCCTAAACATAGAAGGAGCATTAGAGGCCAAGAGCATTTCACTCTGCACAGCTCTGGAGGAGTTTATACAAGACTGGATTCAATTGTAACATGAATGCATGCCTGTGGTATGTAAACAGCTCTTACATACTCTGCATAGGGAGAGACACGGTGACATGTGGGGTGGGGGGACACACGGAGCCAGCATGAACAGTGAAGGAGGGATGATGTCATCCCTTCAGTTAAGAAACACCCAGCTGGGAGGGGAAGGAACGCCCCTGAATATCTGTAACTGAAAGGCTGTGAGAGCACTGAAACAGGCTAACTGACGAAGCGATACATCCCCTTTAAGGGCAAAGCTACCAAATACTAATGGAATTTATGGAAACTTCTGACTTTGCAGAAAATAATAAAAATGCCTTAAAAATTCTCTCTCCGATTATTCTGACATTTGACAAATAGAAACAATTTTGGCTCCTAATTGACCTAAAACGGGGAAGGTTTATTCTGATTTCATGTCAGAGAGCGAGAAAAACCTGCAGATGTGTATTTTTATATAGTGGATGGAAACGTCTGGTCTCAATTGTACATATTATCTCCTGAAGCCTAAGGCCATGTCCCCACGGCACCGGTTTGCGGACGTTTTTTCAGACGGTTTGCGGTTTTGCAGACCGTCTGAAAAACCGGCCACAAACAAACACACCGGGCCACTATGGAAAACCCGTGCAGCAGTCCCCACTGCACAGATGTTTCGCCGGCCGCCCGAAAAACATTGAACATCTTCGGAATATGTACATATCAATGGGAAGGGAGAGGGCTTTTCTCCGCTCATCGCGGAGAAAAAACATCCCCCGGCAGCCGTGGGGACGGCACTAAAACAGGACAAATACCGGTCGGATAAACCAGGATGAACCCTAAACCATCTGGTACCAAGAATCCATCTTTTTTATCCTTAACCTGGGTTCCTCATCCTCCACTAGTTGTGTGTGGACTCCACCATGCTAGTCTATTTGCCAGTACTATCAACCCTTCATCCCCTGATGCCTATAAAGAATACAGTACGGAAAATGAGAGTTGTTCCATTTGTTTCTATTGCTTTAATCAGTTATGGAATGGTAGCTATTGAATGATACCTCCTTTTCTATCTTGCATATTAACCAATCTTGTGCAAAGAACCCCTTTTTTATCACTACCCTGGGTGTGTCGTCCTCCCCTAGTTGTGTGTAGGCTCCACCGTGCCAGTCTACTTACCAGTATTATTCCCTCCCCAACCTCCCTGGTGCCTTATAGAGTACGGAAAATGAGAGTTGATCGCATGATTTCTATTGCATCAGGTTCAGCATTAAAATATTTGTTGAGCCAAATGCTAAGAATGACTTAATTGAATTAAGAGATTGTCCTGTAGCAACCTGGAATTCAATAGATAAGTCGTCTCCACATCATATAGTTCGGTCCCTGCTAAGTAAGGAAATTGTATTTGCTAATCCAGCTGAGGAAGTCCCCATGATACCCAAAAAATGCAATATCTTGGCTAATCATTGTCAGGCGGCTCCATCTGCTGCAATCACTCGTCATCATTTCCTAAGAGCGTCTTCTGGTTAAGCACGCGTTAGTATTTGCAGGGCAAGAGACAATTTTCCAATAAACAATGGCACTTACAAAATCAGCCTTCCTGAACTTTATCCAAAATTCGAAAGGCTGCAGATTAGGCCGGAGCAATGGGAATCAAATTGTAAAAAAAAAAAAATCAAGCTGGCCATGCTTTTAAATGTTTTCCCAGGGCCGAAGAGAGAGAGAGAGAGAGAGAGAGAACAAAAGAGGGAGCGCGTTGCTGTTTGTTTTTGCTTGTGTTGGCTTTTAAAATGCAAGAGGGTGAGATTTGGACTGCTATACCCTTCACAGCTTGCTTATATACACAGCACCGTGACCTTTGCCTCTTGCTGAGAGCAGCTGCCTTGCAATTGTATTACTGTGCTGGAGTTCAGACTGTGTAATGGCTTGCAAAACATTTTGCCAGGGGTGACCTATCGGAGAGCTCGTTACAAGAAGCTCTTAAGTTGCAGAAAATGTCAGGCGGCTCTTAACGCCGGCTACTTGAGAGGTTGGCTGTGGTTAGGGTCTGAGGTTCCCGCGGACGTCTCTTTCCGACCTACTGTTGAATTCTCTATCTTAGAAAGGTGGGAGAGCTGCCATGATAGAAGGTGAGCCGTCAATCAGAAAATGTCAGGTTGCATTAAAGTAGCTCCTGAGCCTCCGCTAGGAATAGGAACATAGAGAGTAACCAAATGTCTAAAAAACAAGGCTGAGATAGCTGAGATTTTTCTAGATATAGATTTTTTTTTTCATAATAATTTAGGGGCAACATTTTTTATTTTATTTTATTTTTTTTTACTTTTTATTAATTTCCAAAAATAATTTTCCTATAAATGTAGAAGCATGGGGCAACATGTCAGAAAAGAGGCGCCGCCACACCAGTTTTAAGGCGCATTAAGTGTATAGTGAGCCTGAATGAATGAACCTTTAAAAAAATCTGTGGTCTACCTTGCATAGTATAATTGATACACCTAATCTAGGCGCATAACATAACTGAGGCGCATAGCATATCATTGCTAGCATATTTCATGCACCTACTTTAGACATGTGCATATCAACCCAAGAACAGAAGCAAAAGACCTTGATGCTGGAGGAAGCTGGTAAGATTGTATCATTATCCACAGTGAAACGAGTACTGTATCAACATGGGCTGAAAGGCCGCTCTGCCAGGAAGACGCCATTACTCCAAAAGAAACATATAAAAGTTAGATTAATGTTTGCAAATGCACAGGAACAAAGACCTACATTTTTGGAGACATGTCCTGTGGTCTGAGGAAACTAAAATGTAACTGTTTGGCCACAATGACCATTGTTATGTTTGGAGGAAAAAGGGAGAAATTTGGAAGCCTAAGAACACCATCCCATCTGTGAAATACAGGTGTGGCACCATCATGTTGTGGGGTTGTTTAGCTGCAGGAGGGACTGGTGCATTTTACAAAATAGATGGCATAATGAGGCATCATGCGGAAACCTAGGTGCATAGCGTATCATTGCTAGCATATTTGATGCACCTACTTCAGGTGCATTCAAATGTGTCGTGCCTGGTGTATAATGAACCTAGTTTTGGTATATTACAGTTCATTTGTATAGAGAATAGGACGTCAGCAGTTTATTTTGCGCAAAATACACCAAAATATGGCGCAGTCCTAATGGGACATGCCGTCCATGGTCACTGTTGGACTAGGGTGCCTAGGGCCCACAGCTTGAGTTTTTATGGGCCCATTGGTGGAGTTTATTTTTGGGGCCCCACCCTACAGCTACTGTAAATGACTGTAGATGCCTTCTGTACTTGGTCTCTTGCTTTCTGCCTCTTTCTCTGCTTTTTTGCCTCTTCTCAGGATATATATGCAGTTATAAAACAACTTTAGGTCTACCATGCTCAGAGGCCCACCGGGCGTTTCCCCTATTCCCCTGTGGACAAGCCTGCCCATGGTCTCTGTTGCAGGGTTATTTCCAGTATAGAGAATGCCTTCTAAGGCAAAACATGTAATCCTTCACAGATACAGGATCCTTGGCAGCTCGATACAAGACCACACCTTATTGGAGCTTCATGGCACTTGTTTGGTGACTACTTCCTATTATTAGAATCTGACCTTCAGGGCACCGACCCTTCAGTTTCCCACCCACTTATTTCATAGCAAGCTCATTCTCACTACTGGTGCCATCATATGTCCTACCCCAAATTTTCCTCCCATACCAGGCAAGGGGTAGTTGTTAATATTAGAACCCAACTTACAAGGACCTCACCTTACCCAACCTTCCAACGTCTATCAAATCTAGCCCATTAATTACAGGACTTTCCGAACTCTGTCTTATCTAAACCCGACAAATTAGGCCACACACATAACCTAAATTCTCAGGTCACTTTACTGCCCTGTAGGGTAACTTATTTCTGTTTAAGCTATCCACCCAACCCACCAGGACCAGTGACTCCCAAGTCACTCAAAACAGGATCTAGCCTGAGCAGCGGCATATTGATGACACACCGGCAATCTGCCCTGTGGACAGATTGCCATTATGGGTCACCGACAGTTTGATCCAGGGCACAAGCCCTAGAGCTTGGCCATTTTATCCAGGGTTTATGCCCCGGATAAAACTGCTGCCGCCCTGAACTGGAGATCTGCCAGTAGGGCAGATTGCTGGTTTTATCACTGGTTTCTGGGGCCGCTGGGCCTGGAGTGCCGGCAGTCTTTTCAACTGCATCCTCAGGAGTACTCTGGTGGGTTCTAAGCAGTTTTGCGACCTACTAGTGTATACGACACAGGCAAAGTGATGCAGCCGTTTGCAGCCAACTGTGAAAATGTTATCCTGCGGAATACTTTGCTGAGGCCCTGAAGGGACTAAAAAGATCTTTAAACTAAGTGCTCTCGGAATTGTTTGCCCGCTTTATCAAACACAGGCTCAGACTGGCCCACAGGGGAATAGGGATATTCCCCTGTGGATCCCAGGGCTTGGAGGGCCCCTGTGCATTGTGGACCCTTGGACATGAAAGTATTGGAACTGACATTTATGGAAGAAAGGCAGAGAAAGAAAGGAAGAAAGCAAGAGACAGAGAGAAAGAATCATGTACAATAGCTGTAGGGTGGGCCCCCAGAATCACCTTTACTGGTGGGGCCAGGGCAGCCCAGTCCGACACTGATCAAACGTATATGGCTTCTGCATCGGGCATAAAAGCGTGATGAACTTTCAGACTATGTTTGCCCTACAGATCTCTATAGCTCCATCATGGATACATTTTTCATCTTTTCCTAACAGAAACACAAACATGGGCCATAAACTTGATGTGAGAAGGAGCCTAACTGCTCAGTATCTCAGCAGAGGTGGACCCCAATGGAATATCTGTCGCAGTCGCCACATCTACCATATGCCATTTATAATGATTAAGTGAGAGTCTGAAGCTGTAAAGCCACTCACAGCCTCATAAGGAAGAGAGAGCCTGAAGCTGGAGAACCAACCACGACCTGAACAGGAAGAGAGAGCCTGAAGCTGTGGAACCACCCACAGCCTGAACAGGAAGAGAGAACCTGAAGCTGTAGAACTGCCTATGGCCGGAACAGGATGAAGGTACCTGAAGCTGGCTTTAAAGAGCAGGCTCTATGAAACAGCATGGTGAGAACACCCATTTAAGTTGGCCATATACCTTGGTTAAATGCTCTTTTAGATGATAGCTGTTCCTTCTATCCTCTCCATACACATTTGCACTCGGTCCAGTAAAACCTACATATGTTCTCCATGGAAAGAGGGGAATAGGCCACTGTTGGACACCACTGGTGGTGGCTTATCTCCCTTGAGAACAAAAGAATGGGGCAGTAAAATTCAACATCTCCTGTCCTTTCCCAAGCATCATCTCTAGGGGGGAGAGTTGGTACACCTCCATAGACACCAGATCATTGTTCAGTCTTGCTGAAATCCATGGGTTTAGCAGGTTTTGCTCTTATGTGTATGGACATCTTTAAACAAAAGTGCTTCTGGCCAAGTATCGCTATTTTCTGTCCAAGCAAGACAAGGAATATTAGGAGGCTTCTGCTGAAAGAAAAGATGAGTGATAGCGAGACTTATGTACACGAGGACATAGTGAAGACAAGTCAACTCTTAGCTGAGGCTAAATCTCAGCTTTCGAGATATATCAATAATTCATGAGTTATAATCTGTCCTGTCCGTCACCAAGATCCGGTCAAGACAAGACCCTAATCCGAGATTGTGTTACACGAGATATATTTTTTTAATATTTTTTTTGCAATAAGTATTTTCAAATCGAGTCCCAGCAGAACGTTTCTTCTCCACCGACCGTTACTCTGCAAATCTGGCTTTTGAAAATTGGTGTCTCGTCCTCCGTGTATAGTCTCAGCACCTAATTGGGTGGCCCAGTCATTCCTACGAAAGTACAGTACCTTCTTCTTCTGCCTCTTCTCTGACCTTTCTTAGCGCCCTTCTCCGCATTATCCTTTCTCCATATGGTCTCTATTTGCAGCTTGACAGATGTCAAAATATTTCAGCGTCTTGACCTTCCCAGAGGATGAACACTTGGACAATTTTCTTGTCATTTCCTTGAATGATATGAATCCCCCATACTGCGAAACACTCCTGTAAGTGGAGTATTTCCTGTGTTACTTTTGGAGGTGTCATTACACATTGAACTTTCCAAGCAGCCCAGGACAATTGTTACAATCACTGGACCATGCAAACGAAAGGGCTACTTGAATTTCATGGAAACATGATTTTGTGTGTATTTCTTACAGCTTACGAGGACCTAACACCAAAATAGAATATAGAGCAAAATATCTAAAAAACATCTGAAACAAATAAATATTTCATGGGCTTTAATGTTCTGTTATAAAAACTTAGGGAGACATGGGCAATCGGGTGGCAAAAAGCTCTAGCAGACCTGCTCTATATTCATACAATATGTATGAACAGTCGCACTGCAAACTTTGGTGTGATAAGTGCCAACGCGGCCCAACTTGTAGATGCGCCAAAGATTTGTGGCTCGGTGTTGACAAAATTAAAATAGCACCTTTAGATTTTTGCCTAAACCCTGACGCATGAAACAGAAAACAGACAGAACAGGGTAATGGTGGTGCTGAGCCAGAAATTGTGGTATTGGCTTACACTGCCCTGTATTATGACCTGCAGAAGAACAGCCAGACCAGGGTAAAGGTGGTGCCTGAGCCAGACTTGTGGTATTGGCTCTTTCACTGCCTTTTATGTATGACCTGCAGAAGGAAACAGACCAGGGTAAAGGGTGGTGCCTGAGCCAGATTGTGGTATTGGCTCTACACTGCCCTGTATGTATGACCTGCAGAAGAAAAGGCCAGGTAAAGGTGGTGCCTGAGCCAGGGTTGTGGTATTGGCTCTACACTGCCTGTTGTATGCCTGCAGAAGAACAGCACCAGGGTAAAGGTGGTGCCTGAGCCAGACTTGTGGTATTGGCTCTACACTGCCCTGTATTATGCAACTGCAGAAAAACAGACCATGGTTTAAAAGGGGTGCCTTTAGCCAGACTTGTGGTATTTCCTCCCACCCCTGCCTGTATTTGACCTGCAGAAGAACAGACCAGGGTAAAGGTGGTGCCTGAGCCAGACTTGGGGTATAGGCTATACAACTGCCCTGTATTTTATGACCTGCTGAAGAACAGCCAGACCAGGGTTAAAGGTGGTGCCTGAGCCAGACCTTGGGGGTAAATTTGGCACTGCCCTGTATGTATGACCTGCAGAAAAAAAACCCGACCAGGGTAAAGGTGGGTGCTGAGCAGACTTGTGGTATTGGCTCTACACTGCCTTTTATGTATGACCTGCAGAAAAACAGCCAGACCAGGGTTAATAGGTGGTGCCTGAGCCAGACTTGTGGTATTGGCTCTACACTGTCCTGTATGTATGACCTGTAGAAGAACAGACCAGGGTAAATGTGGTGCCTGAGCCAGACTTGTGGTATTGGCTCTACAATTGGTGCACACCAATGGAGTTGATTCTTGGATCCAACCAGTGGCGTGGATTTTTAGGGCCCACCAGTGGAATTTATTTTTGGGTTCCACATGGGGAATTGATTCTTGGAGCCCACAAGTGGCATCGATTTAAGGGGCCTACTAGTGGAGTTGATTCATGGGGCCCATCCTAGAGCCACTGTACATGACTGCCTCTCTTTCTCTACCCTTCTCTCCTTAAAAGCAGCCCCAGGTCCACTATGCCCAGGGATCCACTGGGGATTTTTCCTGCTCCTCTTTGAGCCAGTGCCAAGTAGGCCCAGATCCCTTTGTGGTCCAGTCCAAACCTGTGGGTATCCCAGGCATGTTTAGATTTACTTACTGTAGATTTTCCAACCACATCTCCTCGAAGTTGGTTCCAAGAATCTACTAATATTCTATGACATTGCTTTTGAACCTATTTCAACTCATGTCAGATTTTGCCCCCTTGTTCTTTTCATGAATTTAGTTTCTTATCAAAAACACCTCATTCTAAAACTAAATTAAAATTTTGACATATATAAAGAAGTTTTCTGGACATTTACATTTAAAAAAATAAACACTTAGAATGGTGTAAAATGAATAACATCGTACTTTGAATTCGGGTCAATGTCAAATTTGACTCAAATCCAAGTTATTAAATTAGGGTAGACCTAAATTTGCCATAAAGTCGATCCTAACCTTAAATTGGGTTTTGGGTTAGGATTACGATTTAAATCCCAATTCAAATTGATCCTCTCAATTTATTGGGCGAATTTTGCCATAAAGCTCCTTGTTAGAGATCTGCAATTTATGCAAAAAGTACTGAAAAAAGAACTTTTGGACAAGTGCACAAAAGGGGGAGAGACGGGGCATTTAGTGCACTTAAAAAAATGTCAAGTCATTTAATGTTCCTCCTGAAATTTCGAAAAAAGCCAATATCCCGAACTTTTTGTGAATAGTGTACAAACACGAGGAGAACATGCAAACTTCTTGCAGATGTGACAAAGTCAAATAAATCAGTGAGATCCATTTGCATGGTCTACCCTCAGTAAAGCTATGTTTTGGCTTCGATAAGTTATTGGTTTTTAAGTGGAATTTCCATTACTTTTACCCCACAAATGAATTATTGTAATGGCCTGTATTTACAGCCCCTTCCCCACTATTGGCTGTATTTTCCCACCCCTTCCCACTATTGGCCTGTAGTTACCGCCCCTTTCCCCACTAACGGGCCGTAGTTACCAGCTCCTTCCCATATTGGCCTTATTACCACTCCTTTCCCCACATCGGCCTGTAGTTACCAGCCCTTCCCATAAGGGCCTTAGTTACCAGCCCCTTTCCCCACTAACGGCCCTGTATTTACCAGCCCTTCCCATATCGGCCCCTGTATTTACCAGCTCCTTCCCACTATCTGGCCTGTAGTTACCAGCTCCTTCCCACTAACTGGCCTGTAGTTACCAGCTCCTTCCCACTATCTGGCCTGTAGTTACCAGCTCCTTCCCACTATCTGGCCTGTAGTTACCAGCTTCTCTATCTAATAACTAGTCTTTAGTTATCAACATTTTTTCCTCTATCTGGCCTAAAGTTACCAGCTCCTTCCCACTATCTGGTCTGTAGTAATTAGCTTTTTCCCTTACTGTTAGCACTTCTTCTTTTATTTGGGTCGTAGTTCCAATTCTTCTCTACTAACTGTCCAATAGTTATCAGCTTCTTTCTACTTTTGGGTCTACAGTTACCAGCTTCTTTTCTGCTTACTGTAATAATCATTTATTTTTAAAACCGGGCCCTTTGTTATCAGATTCTTCATAAGGGGGGTTTGTCTCACTCAAGGTTTTGCTGTTTTTTCATATTAAAGACTTGAAAAACAAGTCACTTTTGAATATATGTCCTTTACAGTGTCCTCCCTATTCCTAATATCCCTTTGTATGAAGCATAAAACCCTCAGGTCGCTATAGTCGACCTGTTAAATCTCCCTGAAGGCTGCTAGCACGGTCACTATAGCAAAAAATTTCCGACTCTCCTTCAGGTCCGCGCTGGTCACTAAGCTACAGCCTGCTGATCTCTCTGACGGGGTCCCAGCGCTGGTCACTATATAAACCGGGGTGCCAGCGCCATCCGCAGTCAGTAATAGTAGTAAATCCGTAAACAAAACCCTGAATTCAAAAATGAAACCAAAAAAAACAGGACTGAGGCAAGATGAATCAATGTGTAGAAACCCCTTTAAGGCCTTACTTTCCCGGGCCCTGTATTTACCCTTGTTTCTCAAAGGGCCTTATTCTAGCTTTTCTACTAACTGACTTATAGTTATCAGATTGTTCTTTACTAATTGGCCTGTAGTTACCGACTTCTTCTTTACTAACTGGGCTTTAGTTATTAGCTTGTTTTACTCCTCCTGAAATTACCCACTTCTTCTCTACACTTTTCTTTTGACGTCCTTTTTACGTAAAAACTCATTCAAGTTTAGACCAAACAAGGGTTCCAGAGAAGATCTCATTTATGAATATTGTTGAATGTGGCCATCATAGGACCTCACAACTAACCTATTCATCATTATTAATGGTATGAGGAGTATGTACATTTATAAAAATCATTTGGTAGTTGGTGAAAATGGTGGATCCAAAACACTCCGCCCCAACACTGTCTTCAGACATTCTGTCTACAGAACGAAAGGCCCCCGGGTTTGTTCTCCAACACCTTCCATTAGGCTGGAACTGCTAAATAAATGACACATAACTTTGCCGGTTAGAAATGTTTTGCTTATGTTTGTAGTTAAATTGAATAAGGTCTAGACCCAATGTTGGACTGGGTTGCCTATGGCCCCCAGGTGGAGTTGAACTAGGGGCCCACCACTTGAGTTCTTTCTGGCCCACCCGGGGGCTTATTTTTGAGGCCCCCCCTAAAGCTCCTGCAGATGACTGTTCGGCTCCTATACTCTGCATCTTCTTTTTTTTCTCCTTTTATCTTTTTTTTTCCTAACGGGAAAGTATTGGCAGTTAAAAAAACAAATCCAGGGGCTACTGTGCCAGGGGGCCCCCCGGGGGTTTCCCCCCATTCCCCCTTTGGGCCCTCCGAGCCTGTTTAAAACCCAAACCCAAAGGGCCAAAATTTGACTTTGCTAATTAGGGAATTTGGATATCAACCCTTAATCCCAGGTAAGTCTGCCCACTGATCTGAGGTATGGAATACAGAGGTGTCCTACCACCCCCATGATTCTCGGTGTGCGACTAACTTTGAAAATAGAGAAGAGTTAGTCATTTCCAGCTCTAGCCATGTTGTGTAAACACCCAAATAATTTGGACCTGCTAGCAAACACAGTGCTTGAAAAAATATTATTTACAAGGGGGAAATTTTTTTTTTTGTGGGTTTTCCCCTTTTAGTCATGAACCGACATACGGCAAAATCCCTCCCCCGTTCAGTTTTTTTGGCAAAAACATTACCTAAAGTTATTTCTCATATACTCTACACAAAATAATCAGACACTGTACAAAATATACTAGAAAACAGCTCATTTCTACTGTTTTAATCAAAAGGACACCACAATTTTTATTTTATTTTTACAGATTGAAAAGCAAGATGCAAGTATTATATGGATTTTTTATTTTTTAATTGGGATTTTTTAATATAATTTTTCATAGTTCCACTATGTACATTAGTCTCCGCAGCGGGAGTATTGCTCGATGGTCCTTCTTCCTGGTCGGCTCTAGTCTGAGAAGTGTCATCAGCAACTGCCTGATAAGTATGACCCCCCCCCACACACACACACATACACACACACGTACACACAAACATACGCACATATACACACACATATACACACAAGCAAACATACATACATACACATATATACACACATACACACATTTACACACATACACACATATACACACACATAAACACACATACACATGCACATATACACACATACACACATATACACACATACACACATGCACACATATACACACACATACACATATGCACACATATACACTCACATACACACATATAAACAAACACATAAACACACATATACATGCACATATACACACATACACATGCACATATACACACATACACACATATACACACATACACACATGCTCACATATACACACACATACACATATGCACACATATACGCACACATACACACATACACATTTACACACACAAACACACACATACACACACATACACACATACACATATACACACACATACACACATGCACACATATACACACACATACACATATGCACACATATACACACATACACACATATACACACATACACACATGCACACATATACACACACATACACACATATACACACACATAGACATATACACACATACACACACATACACATTTACACACACAAATACATACACACATACACACATTCATACAAACACATACACATATACACACACATACACATACATACACATATACACACATACACACAAATACACACACATACACATATACACACATACACACAAATACACACACATACACATATACACACATACACACAAATACACACACATACACACATACACATATACACACACATACACATATACACACACATGCACATATTCACACACATACACAAACAAACACACACACATACACACACAAACGCACACAAACATATACACATTCACATATAAACACACATGCACACATACACACACAAATACACACACATGCACATACACACACACATATACAAACACATGCACATATACACACATACACACATATACACACATACACATCTCTTCAGTGCAGAAAAAGATTCTCTGTTTTACTTCCATGTATTGCTCATTGTCTATTATTATCCTGTCTATCCCAGTGGAGAGAACAACAGAGCAATCATTATGTCATCACCTAATATTTGTAATGAGACTCTATAGAGATATTGAGCAGCTGTGGTGAGGTGATATTAGTCTGCCCTGCCAAACAAAAGTTCTCTCACACAGCTAGAGAAGGACAATCATTAATATATGATTTTTATTTACAAATGACTGTCTAAATTTAAAAAAATATGTTGGCAAAAATTCAAAAAGAAAAAACATAGCTTCCAGGAATATTAATTTTAACAAAATTATTCCTTTTTGATGGCAGTGTCACTTTAGTGTCTCTTCAGTGCAGAAAAAGTTTACTTTTTAAACTTCCAGCCTGCTATTGTCTGGTATTATCCAAATTATCCCGTGGAAAAAACGAGAGCAATCATTATGTCATTCTACTCTTTGTAATGAGACTCTATAGAGATATTGAGCAGCTGTGGTGAGGTGATATTAGTCTGCCCTGCCAAACAAAAGTTCTCTCACACAGCTAGAGAAGGACAATCAGTGAAATATGATTTTAATAGCAAAGGAATGTCGAAATAAAAAAAAAAAATTGCCAAAAATTCCACAAAAAATAGCTTTCCAGGAATATTAATTTTAACAAAAATATTCCTTTCTGATGGCAGTGTTGCTTTAATGTCATGCACAGGACTTCTCTAGGGCTGCACCTCGTCCCTCACATATGTTTTCTATTTTCTCTTTTTTCTATTCTCACAATAGGTTCAGAAATGTGTTACCTGTACCCTGCCCTCACCTGATATTACACATAAGAAAGATTGTAGCGATAATCCTAACCCAATGTACAATCATCTCTCTATTGTCTTTTCTTACAGGTGGTTGCTTTGGGTCTCTCAAGAATTGGTTCAGAAACACTTCATGTCCATTGGCTTCTGTTCCTGTCGGAGCTCACAATATGAATTTCAGATGAACTTATTAGTATGTTCTTGGAGTGTGGATGAAACTGGAGAACCAGGAGGAAAACCAGGCAAAAACGGGGAGAACATACAAACTCCTTATGGATGTTGTCTTTGGTAGGAATTAAACCCAGGACTCCAGCACAACGGTTCTAACCACTGAGCCACCTCTTAGTTTTCTATAATGACTAACTCTGGGGAAGCGGACCTTTGGTGCCCTACAAATTAGGAAAAGACTTTAATGAAACAACCCCCTATGCCTAATGAGTAAAACTTTAATAAGACCTTCTTAGCAAGGCTGATACCTTTCACTCTTCATGAATGTGGCTGAACAAGAGTAAGGACTTATATTTGTTCAGGGCAGGAAGAGATAGGTATGACATGGAAACCATTCATGGTACATAAAGGGACAACATCCACTTTCTTGATCCGACAACATCATCATGCAACTTAAAGGGGTTTGCCACAAAGTAAAATTGACTTGGGAAGTTTGTAAATGAAATAATAAACATTTTCACCATTCATTATTATTAAAACTTCTGCACCGTTTTTGTTTTAGCTGCTCCCTTAGTGATCCATTGTTTACTGCTCGTCTCCAGGGGATATGACCAGGGCTGAGAGCTCCTCACTCCTGGTCGCACATGCTCAGACATCACCTCTCCTCTCAGGCAGCTACTAAGTGTTCAAACCCAGGTCCCTGTCATTCTGCTCCCGTCCTTAGTAATTAGTCAAGTAGTGCAAATAAATTTTAAAAAAAGAAACCTCAATCAGGTCTGTGCATTGATAAAGAGAAATCAAATCACAGGGTTTGGGTTTCCCGCAGGGGTTTGAAACCCAGACCCTTGTGCCTGGAGGCAAAAGTGTTACCTCTGAGCCACATTGTAACTAAACCCCAACACTCTTTACATAAACAGATCTTTCTTTAACTAAAGAGGAAAGGCCTGGTGAAAGTCATCCTGCTGGGTCACATTATAGGCAATTCAAACAAATCACACACGCCCCCTTCTGAGCACACAGAGCTGAAGAGCTGGATGCAGGAGGAATGAAATGAGATTGTGGCAAAACCCCTTTAAGACTCTATACAAGAGTCTTTATGAAGCTTGATGCATGATGATGATGTTGGATCACTAAAGAGAACATTTGCAATTACCCCCATGGATGCTGTCACTTTTTACAATTTGGATTCCTGATACTCTTGGATTCAGAGATTGGTGGTGAGGACATCCAGCTTATTAAGAATTCATGATATCGGTGTGGAGTGTTGCTAATGGTGTTTTATTACCATGTATTCAAACACTTTGTCAAAATTCTATCGTGGACGGGAAAATGAAAGAGAATTTCCCCCCAAATTGTCCTTGAGTTGTCATTTTGAAGGAAGTATGTGATCATTGGTGAACCCCAGGAATCAACTCCACTGGTGGGCGTCAGAAAATAACTCCACTGTTAGGCCCCAAGAATCAACTCCACTGGTGGGCCCTAAGAATCCAATTAACTGGTGGACCCTAGAATTCATGCTGGGCGCCAAGAATCAACTCCATTGGTTGGTCCAGGAGAATCAACTCCATTCATTGGTTCACGAGAATCAACTCCATTGGTGGGCCCTAAAAATGCAATCCACTGGTGGACCTCAAGAATCAACTCCATTGATGGAAACCAAGAATCAACCCCCTAGTGGGTCCAAGGAGTCAAAACCCCTGGTGGACTTCAGGAATCAACTCCACTGGTGTGCACCAAGAATCAACTCCACTGGTGGGCCTCAGGAATCAACTCCACTGGTGGGCCTCAGGAATCAACTCCACTGGTGGACCTCAGGAATCAACTCCACTGGTGGGCACCAAGAACACTCCACTGGTGGCCTCAGGGAAACAACTTCACGTGGGCTCAGGGAATCAACTCCACTGGTGGACCTCAGGAATCAACTCCACTGGTGGACCTCAGGAATCAACTCCACTGGTGGGCCTCAGGAATCAACTCCACTGGTGGACCTCAGGAATCAACTCCACTGATGGCCTCAGGAATCAACTCCACTGGTGGCCCCAGGAATCAACTCCACTGGAGGCCCCAGGAATCAACTCCACTGGTGGACCCCCAGGAATCAACTCCACTGGTGGCCTCAGGAAACAACTCCACTGGTGGCCCCAGGAATCAACTCCACTGGTGGCCCCAGGAATCAACTCCACTGGTGGCCCCAGGAATTAACTCCACTGGTGGGCCCCAAGATTCAACTCCTCTGGTTGGACTCAAGAATCAACTCCACTGCTATGCCCCAAGAATCAACTCCACTGGTGTGTCCCAGGAATCAACTTCCCTCGTGGGCCCCAGGCACCCCAGTCCATCACAGCGTGGAAGACCAAAGTGATGATAATGTTCACAAACATCTTTCAAGATGACAACTCAAGGACTTTTTTGATTTTGAGGTAAATTCTCCTTAATTTTTCTGTCCACATGTTTGAATTCTATTTGGGTTATGTGATGCAATTATAATGTCTGAATTTACCGTGTTAAACCTATGGACCTTGGATAATTATCTTTAGGCCATGCAACCTTCTAAACTCTGTAATGATGAACAGACCTTCCCTGATGAACCTCTATGACCAGATTCCCTCCCGGAGAGGAGGAACATCCTAGAGGCATCGGAGTCAAACTCAATGTCAGAGACTTTCTTAGCAGCCATTGTCTTTCTCCTGACACGGCCAAGCAGGTATATTCCTAAAGTCCAAAGTAAACACTTGCTTGGCTTCCCTGTTCCTTCTGATAAAAGGAGCCCTCTATAAATGCTCACCACTCCGCTAGCTATCATGCCCTCTATCGCCTTTTTGCAAAGCGTAATCCAACCAAATGCTTTCATGGTAACCTTATACATCGGCAGGTCCTGATAACATCTTCAGGCCCCCGTGACAGTCAGGAACTTGCAAGCATGGAGTTAATAATACGAGGTTTCAGGAAAAAAAAAAAACCAAGCTGGCAGAAGCAGAGGAGGAATTGAATAAAAGAGGCCGGTGTGGCTGTAATTGGGACCATCTGAGCTTCCTTAGAGAAGGATTAGGGGAAAGAGACAGGCCTCGCCCGCGAAGATTAGTTTCAATTAGATGGGCTGGAGGCAAAAGTCAAGACTTGGTGAAAGATTAAAACAAGGAGGTAGAAAATGTTCCAATAGTCTTGCTTTGGGCTTACTGCTATGGATCTGGGGGAAAGCAAACTAATTCAAGGCAACCGTCTCCATGGAAGTTAGGAAGAAGTTACAATGCTAAATTCATTATATATGCTGATGACTTTCTTTCAGCAAAGTGTACACCAGAACTCTCGATAAGGATCCAGCCAATGTTCATTGCATTCAGATGATCCCCCCGCAGCTATTGCAAAAATAAAAGCTCTCATTGAGCGGTTTATGTCACAACTTTAGCGAGCGATAAAGCTACTACATTTACTTCACCTCATGTGTCCCATCCAGGAGGAAAACATGGCTGCTTAGCAATGACTTTATACCGTATGTGTACAAGAAAACAAGACTTAACTGAATTATGGAACAAGAAGACTTGGAGAGTAGACAAGGCTAAAACTAAAGCATGGAAATTCAAGATAATGCAGTCATACATAGTTTCCGATACCTTTCTTTTAGAAAAATCCCCATTTAAAGGGGTTGCCTATTTGAATTTTTTTTTTTTAACATGTATTGAAAGGTAAATGAAGACCATTACTAAATACATTGCTGTTCTGATTTTGCTTTATTCAGGAGATAAGGAAGATTTTATTCCCTGTTTACACAAGTTACCGACCACCTCTCCCTGCTCTTTCTCTTATTGGAGGATTCTGGAGAAGGGTCTGGATACATTTCTAGATGTAATAATATAACAAGTTATAGTGATCAGGATTCTGGAGAAGGGTCGGATACATTTCTAGGTGTAATAATATAACAAGTTATAGTGACCGGGATTCTGGAGAAGGGTCTGGATACATTTCTAGATGTAATAATATAACAAGTTATAGTGATCGGGATTCTGGAGAAGGGTCTGGATACATTTCTAGATGTAATAATATAACAAGTTATAGTGACCGGGATTCTGGAGAAGGGTCTGGAGACATTTCTAGATGTAATAATATAACAAGTTATAGTGACCAGGATTCTGGAGAAGCATCTGGATACATTTCTAGATGTAATAATATAACAAGTTATAGTGATCAGGATTCTGGGGAAGGGTCTGGATGCATTTCTAGATGGAATAATATAACAAGTTATAGTGACCAGGATTCTGTAGAAGGATCTGGACACATTTCTAGATGTAATAATATAACAAGTTATAGTGACCGGGATTCTGGAGAAGGGTCTGGATACATTTCTAGATGTAATAATAGAACAAGTTAGTGACCAGGATTCTAGAGAAGGGTCTGGATACATTTCTAGATGTAATATAACAAGTCATAGTGACCGGGATTCTGGAGAAGGGTCTGGATACATTTCTAGATGTAATAATATAACAAGTTATAGTGACCAGGATTCTGGAGAAGGGTCTGGATACATTTCTAGATGTAATAATAGAACAAGTTATAGTGACCAGGATTCTGGAGAAGGGTCTGGATACATTTCTAGATGTAATATAACAAGTTATAGTGACCAGGATTCTGGAGAAGGGTCTGGATACATTTCTAGATGTAATAATATAACAGGTTATAGTGACCAGGATTCTGGAGAAGGGTCTTTTTTTGCTTTTAAATAATAATAATAATATTCTTTATTTCTATAGCGCCAACATATTCCGCAGCACTTTACAAATTCAAGGGTAAACATACAGTCATTACACATTAAAAGTATTTACAAAGGACCATTCTGTGTAATTCTTTCCTTTAGATTTTTGGAATTTTTCTTCTAGGTGCTCAGTAATGCCAGTCATTTTTCACAGCTGCAGCCGAATACAGGATTTCTAACTGCTGTTCCTGGGTCACGTGACCTGCACTCTGCGGTGCTGAAACACAGAGCATGGTTATGTGAACCGGAAACAAATCTCTGTGCATTCCTATGGAAGGTTTAAAGTCAGTCTCATAGGAATACATAAAAAGACTGACTTTCTCTCAGCATCTGTGTCAGCCAATCAGAGTGCAGGTCATGTGATGTAACAGAGACTGTTGTATCAGCCAGGAATCCTGTATGCAGCTGCAGGTAAGCAAAGTTACTGGCACTACAGTGTACCTAACAGTAATTTCTAATTATTTAAAAATTCTGTGTTTTTTTAAACATAATTTTTCATGTGGATAACCCTTTTAGGCCATTCAAACCTGAAGGAGATCATGGCCCATGATCAATTGAATAATGGGCAATATCTGACAAACTGGAGATTACGATCACCTTTTCCAACTCAGGGTGAAATGTCCCAGTACGCAAACGCAGTTTTTTTGGTCTATTTTGCGCCAAAAACACTTTTGGCGCCATATTCTCGATATAAATGAATTGTCGTATACTAAAACTAGGCGCATTATATGCCAGGCAGGACACATTGTAATGCGCATTACATATACTAGCAATGATACGCTGTGCACCTCCATAACGCAGTGCGCCTATTGAGGCGAATTAGATACGCTAGTAATGGTACGTTATGCGCCTCCGTTGCGCAATGCATCTCGATAGGCGCATTACATACACTACCAATGATAACCTATGCACCCTGATTTGCGCAATGCACCTTTTTAGGCGCATTAAGTTTACTATGCAAGGTATATCTGACGGCAGATTTTTTAGAGGATCGTAATTTAAGGCGCACTTTAGACTGATTCAATGCACCTAAAACCTGCCGTGGCAATGCCAATTTTTGGACCTGCTGCCCTAAATCTTTATCAATGCCATTATTTCTTTATTTCCAATGTTTATATAGCACCAACATATTCCATGGTGCTGTACAAACATTTTCACTACTCATAGTCCAGTCCCTTGTTGGGTTTGTAATCTGAAATCCTCAGTCAATCCAAAATTCTCAAACACACTGTCTCAGTTGTGATATTGTGTACCATAGATGTATATGCTGGATGATATGTGCAACCGAGAGCCGTCCTAGCCCTCGAGGAGTCAAGGTCTTGACCTTGAATGTTTCTCCTGATACCACCTAAGAAAAATTTGGTGCAATATCTGATTTGCAAATTGCAAATCTTTACAAACTTTAATCTTAGAAGCTTTAACCCCACCACTGGAAATGACCAGGAACTCCCCCCAAAAAACATGGCAATAAACTTGCACCTTGTGCAACCCAGTTGCTGGGAGACTCACGGAAGGATCGGGATAGTTGGCAAGCATGGCTATTAGGCCCCATTTCCATCTCGCTTTGGCAGCCCATTTGTGGCATTTGTTGGGGTACTATAAAAATGTATTGTGATGGATGTCACAGCGGGGCTCTTGTGTCCGATGCAGAAACTATGCTTTTGTTAAATAGGACAAACATAGTTCAAATAGGACTATGCTTGACCTATCGAAGTCTATGGCGCCCTGACAGCCCTACCATGGTATCTATCGGGATAAAGTTTTATGGTGTCTCAACAGATACCACGAATGGGCTGCCAAAACAAGATGTGAATGGGGCTTTAGCCAGAACTAGACAGTAAACCTAGCCTGATGGGACATCTAGATATGACTGTTAGGGTATGACCACAGTAAACCTAGCCTGATGGGAAGTCTAGATATGACTGTTAGGGTATGACCACAGTAAACCTAGCCTGATGGGAAGTCTAGATATGACTGTTAGGGTATGACCACAGTAAACCTAGCTTCGTGGGAAGTCAGGATATGACTATTAGGGCATGGCCACAGTAAACCTAGCCTGATGGGAATTCTAGATATGACTGTTATGGTATTATAACACTAAACCTCGCATGATGGGAAGTCTAGATATGACTGTTAGGGTATGGCCACAGTAAACCTAGCCTGATGGGAAGTCTAGATATGACTGTTAGGGTATGACCACAGTAAACCTAGCCTGATGGGAAGTCTAGATATGACTGTTAGGGTATGACCACAGTAAATCTAGCTTCATGGGATGTCAGGATATGACTGTTAGGGTATGACCACAGTAAATCTAGCTTCATGGGATGTCAGGATATGACTGTTAGGGTATGGCCACAATAAACCTAGCCTGATAGGAAGTCTAGATATGACTTTTAGGGTATGGCCACAGTAAACCTAGCTTGATGGAAAGTCAGGATATGACTATTAGGGCATGGCCACAGTAAACCTAGCCTGATGGAAAGTCTATATATCACTATTAGGGTATAGCCACAGTGAACCTAGCTTCATGGGAAGTCAGGATATGACTATTAGGGTATGGCCACAGTAAACCTAGCCTGATGGGAAGTCTAGATATGACTGTTAGGGTATGACCACAGTGAACCTAGCTTGATGGAAAGTCAGGATATGACTATTAGGGCATGGCCACAGTAAACCTAGCCTGATGGGAAGTCTAGATATGAATGTTAGGGCATAGCCACAGTGAACCTAGCTTGATGGAAAGTCAGGATATGACTATTAGGGCATGGCCACAGTAAACCTAGCCTGATGGGAAGTCTAGATATGACTGTTAGGGCATAGCCACAGTGAACCTAGCTTGATGGAAAGTCAGGATATGACTATTAGGGCATGGCCACAGTAAACCTAGCCTGATGGGAATTCTAGATATGACTATTTTTCTAACTATAATTCAGCTCTCTGAATACTGAATGCCAATATTATGTGATGTGTGGATCTGCTTTAGATAATAGAGTCGGAGATTATCTTCCAATGTTGTCTCGGTCATAGAACAAGGAAGTGAGCAGCAAATCAAAGTATTTAGAATAATCAAGATGATAATGCTTTGCTCATTCTTTACAAAGTGTCCACCATATAGTCCAGTGTTCCCAAAGCATTGTAGTCATTTTTAACCTAGTTTCATGCACTTGTTCCACCAACCCCACATACTAATATTGTTATGTATATAACATAGGACAGATGTCCCTTGTCACTATCAGATCACTACTTTTTATTTTGCCCTAGTATTTAGTCATGCGGCCATTATCTATTTGTCCTTGTAAATTTTTGGTGGATCACTTTCGGCGAACTAAAATATGGGAATGACTTCTAGATACCAAAATGATATTCCTATGGATGTAGCTAAGGTTTCCTCAGGTACATAGTTACCCAGTAATTGTCCAGAGTTCCTATAATACTGGGAGGCCATCCTTGACTAGTGATCTCTAACCTATGGCTCTTGTAGGGCATTCTAAGGCACATGTTGGAGATCATTGTCCTAGATAGACAGGTCCCTTGTTTGTTTAATCCATTTGTAATGGATTTTTGCTGTTACAGAAGGGTAATTAGGAAGATTTTGATGCATTTGGATGAAAGGACCCAAAACCCCTCAACTGAAGAAGATGGAGAATAAACCCTTTGCTTTTAGGATTTGATACAATTGTTAACATAGACATCATATTTTATAGTGAGTTTTCCATCTTTATCAATAATGGCATATCCATAGGGTAATTAGGTTAATTTGAGATGGGTTCTCCATTTACAATGCTGGTGTCTCCCTATGCGGCTGAAGGACCACTGGCTGATTTGTATAGGAGCAATACAATGCAACATATAATTTCCCCTTCGGTGGCATTGCAGGAGAACTGAGCTCCTGCCGCCAGGTTCTCAGGGGCCCCTCTAAAAAAGACTATCCAAAGAAGACAGCCCCTTGGAGCTATTCTTTTTGGGATTTTTTGGTTTTTGAGTTTTTAGGGATCTTTGCTTCCACTGGAATTTTAAGAAGCCATTTAGAGAACTCAAGAATGAAATCAGATGGTTGAAAGACACAACTGCATCAGATATAGGGATCGGACTCAGACACATGGAGAAACATGCACATTTTGGTTTTCAAAACCTAAACAAGCACTACAGCCGCACTTTACATTTATTTCAGTTGGACATTTCGATTTTTTTATGTTAAATAGGAAATATTAGAAGTGAAACATTTATTTTAAACCTCGGTCTCGGAGACTAAACATACATCTGCTCGGGGCTGCGCTGTTAATGACATGTGTATTCAAGTGCTGAACATTTTGGCTTAGGAAAGGGAGACAAAGTGTATAATACTGTATTTCATTACAGGGAATGGCTTCTGCTACAGTCCTAATGTGGCTGTGCCCAGTCAGTCCTCAGATTGTGAGACTCCTTTGTGGAGATAGGGGTTGCATTGCCCAGAGTTGTCAGGGGATGTTAAGGAACATTTTGGCCTGAGTTCTGATGGGCTTTAAAGGACAGCAAGGCCCTATGTGTTATGGCACATACAAGCCTGAGGGGGGGGGGGGTGTAAGACACTGGGACTCAAAGGTATTATCTTGGGGGCCTGTATCACACCTTTGTATCCCATACAATGCATGTGCAGGATAGTGTCTCCATGGTTAGCATGGTGTAGCATGGAGGCTCGGTGGTTAGCACGGTCTAGCATGTTGACTCAGTGGTTAGCTTGGAAGAGCATAGCGACTCAGTGGTTAGCACAGTGCAGCAAGGTGGCTCAGTGGTTAGCACAGTGCAGCAAAGTGGCTCAGTGGTTAGCACAGTGCAGCAAGGAGGCGCTTTGTTTATCACTGTGTGGTATGGGGGCTCAGTGGTTAGCATGGTGTAGCACAGTGGCGTAATAGTATGGTGAAGCATGGTGGTTTAGTGGCTAGTACAGTGTAACATGTTGGCTCAGTAGTTAGCACAGTGCAGCACGGTGGCTCAGTGGTTAGCAAAGTGTAGCATGGTGGTTCAGTGGTTAGCACTGTGTAGTATGGTGGTTCAGTGGTTAGCACAGTGTAGTACAGTGTCTCAGTGAAGCACGGTGGCTCAGTGGTTAGTATGGTGAAGCATGGTGGTTCAGTGGCTAGCAAAGTGTTGCATGTTGGCTCAGTGGCTAGCACAATGTAACATGGTAGCTTAGTGGTTAGCATGCAATAGCATGACTCGGTGGTTAGAACAGTGTAGCATAGTGTTTCAGTGTTTAGAACAGTGCAGCAAAGTGGCTCAGTGGTCAGCACTATTGCCTTGCAGCATTGAGGTTCTGGGTTCAAATTCCACCAAGAACAACATCTACAGGAAGTTTGTATGTTCTCCCTGTGTTTGCTTGGGTTTCCTCTGGGTACTCTGGCTTCCCTCATACTCCAGAAGCATACAGACAAGATAATCTGGAATTTAGACTGTGAGCCCCAATGATGGCAGGGACCAGTGTGGATAATGACAACCTCTGTACAGCGCTGTGGGATAGGACAGGGCCATATAGATTAATAAAATAAATAACAAAGTCCATTACTATAAAGAATGCTTGTAGGTATTTTATTTAGTAGTCACAATTACCGCCATGGGGCTCAATACTATGGTATGCAGGAAAATAAGTTCTTTTTGTCATTAGATATACTACATAGGGCTAGCTTTTCATACGACTGGCAAGAGAGGGTGTGTGGGCCATAGGATAATGGAAACCTAGCATAATGGTGCGTAGACTGGAGATCATACTAACCAATTTTTATCTATCTCTAAATTTATGAAACCCCAAAAGAAGTTTAATGGTTTTGGCTCCCAAGTGGGTTGCTGGGTGTAGAGGACCCCTACCCTACTAAGGCACTTTGAGTTAGTTAAAGAGATACAGAGATATAGTTGCATCCCACTTATTTCGGTGGTCACCATGCAATACCTATTTTCTTCTGTGGAGGCGCTGCAGAGAAATTAAACACTTTCTGCCTGGCTATTTCACAGATCACAACTGATCACCAGGTTTCCCAGCACTGGGATACCCTTTGATATGCCTGTTCCCAAGGAGGGTACTGTCACGTGAAGGGAGGTGCAGTGAGCCCTAACTGGAACCCAGCCCACTGTCCCTGCCTACTTGACGTGCTGCCCTAGGCGGCAGACGGCAACTGGGCGACAGTCCCTGCGCTGCTAAAGTGCTGGGGCCGTCAGAAGGAAGAATAGTCAGACAGTCCGGGTAAATATCAAATAGGAACGCCAAAGCCACAAATCAGAACCAGAGGGATAAACGTAAACAAGCCGAGGTCAAGAGCCAAACGGAAGCGAAGCACAAAATCAGGAGACAAGCCGGGGTCAGGAGAACAAGCCGAGGTCAGGTACACAGATAAGCAAAACACAATAACTGAACAGGAAACCCGAGGTAGCCAGGAATATCACAGGCGCTGCACTCAGCCTTCAGGGAGTTTAAATGGGATTCCTGGATACCGCCCCTGCAGCTGATTGGAGCGGCCTCCGGGTCCTCCCATTGGCTGGTGCACTCGCCCCCTGTCAGGAGTGGCTGGGCCCCTGTCACTCACAGAGCTGTCAGCAGCAAGTGTATCAGGGAGGGAGCGCACATCAGCTGTTGCAGCCTGTCTGCAGTCTGAGCACAGCTTAGCCCTGACAGGTACACAGTTTAATTGTTGGACCCCTTATTGTAATGACTGTGGAAGCCAGTGCATACTATGTTCTTTTGTGTTGTTTAGTCATGAGGAATAGATAGAAATACATAAGTTTACATTGTGTGTATTGAAAACTGCCAAGTCATTGAGTCTTTCCAGCATGTCATAATTCAAGGGGTTGTATCATTTCATTAAATGGTCTTCAGAATAAGGGGACAGTGAAAACAAGCAACATTGCAATTGGATGTGATTTGCAGAGCTGTCCTGTTTTCACTGTTTTCTGTAAACACTGTTCCCCATTGTCGGCAGATTCCTCCTCCTTTCGTTTCCTTGGCTGATGGCTCTGCTAATTTACATTCTGTCTGACCCCCAGTGGTATTCACGGGAGCGTGCATTCCTGCCTCTCTCACTCAGAATAAGGGGCTGGCAACATTTCACTCTGCACAGCCAGCAGCTCCACAGTAACACTGCAGCTGCTTTTACCATGAGAAAACAGCAGAATTGTGCCCCTTGCCTAAGATCTGTGCTGCTCTGGATGAGTTCATAGAAGACTGGATTCAACTGTAACAAACTTCCAGCTTTGTGATGAGAAGAGATCAGTGCTCTGAGTTCATAAAAGACTGTCTAGACTGAATGCATGGTGTGCTATGTAAACAGCTCTTACAAAATAAGACTGCATAGGGAGAGGAACAACACAGTGACATGTGGACTCAGACGGGGTGGAGGGGGGAAGCAGGGGATGTGCTATCCCCTCCCATTGATCTCAAACAAACACTGACTCGGGAGGAAGCATGAACAGTGAAGGGGGGGATGATGTCAGCCCCTTCAGTTAAGAAACACCCAGCTGGGAGGGGAAAAAACACCCTTGGATTTCAGGAGCTGAGAAACTGAAAATTCAATGAAACAGACGAACCGATGAAGCGATACATCCCCTTTAATGCATTGTATAGACTGAAGCTGGAGTGGTGGTAACTTTGGTGGTTATGGAGCAGTCAATCAATAAATATATTTACCCAGGTGGGAAGTGTTAGTTAGTTGGAGTAGCTGTCCATGTTTGTGCGGTCACTCTCCATTCTGTTCTATGAGAGTATAGGTGAGTGGAATTTTTGGTTCTGCTTGGAATTCCCATAGAACAGAATAGAGAAGCATGAACAAACAGGACCATCTCTCCAGTCTGTGCTGTGATTTTCGAGGAGCTGACCCCAAGATAGGTGCAGGTCCCAGAGGTGGGACCCACACGTATGAGACAATGATGGCATATCTTAGCAATACTAACGATATTCCATCATTGTCTATTGTGGTTGAACCCCTTTAAACTAAACTGTACCCTGGAGTATTTGAGAAAAAACATCAACACTCTACAAGTAGAACTCCCTCTTCACTGCACTGACCCCCAAGAAAGCAAGAGAAATCTGGTTGAGAGAAGAAGCCACCAGGAGATGTCCAACATTCACTCCCATCCTCTCCTCTGGATCTCTGAGTCATTGCACTTCTACTTCCGAATGGGGATGGCACTGATTGGCTGCAGTGGTCAGGTGCCTCTGCTTACAACACACTTCGGAGCTGTTAACTTACAATGATGTAAATGAGAGAAGAAGCCACCATGAGATATCCAACATTCAGAGGCGTAACTTGAAGGTACTGGGCCTTAGTGCAAAAAGTGAAATGGGCCCCCGAGCTACCATGTCCCACTTACAATACTGGTCTCTCCCTATGTGGCAGGATGGCTTTTGGGCCCCATTAGGCTGCAGGGCCCGGTAGCGACTGCTACCTCTGCACCCCCTGTAGTTACGCCACTGCCAACATTCACTCCCATCCTCTCCTCTGGATCTCTGCACTTCTACTTCCGAATGGGGATGGTACTGATTGGCTACGGTGGTCAGGGGCCTCTGCTTACATCACTCTTCGGAGCTGTTTACTTCCAATGCTGTAAATGAGTGATATGTGACTCCGTTTGGAAGTAGAAGAAAGAAAAGGGGAGGGGAGGCGCACGGGAAGGTGAGTATAATTTTTTATTTTTTTTATTTTTATTGGGCCGTCTGGAGCTTCCTATTCATTTTTTTGGGAAACTAGACAACCCCTTTTAGTATATCTTTAAATCAACCTGTCATGTCTTATCAAAGATGTAACGATGCCTACAGAATAAAGCACACTACTGGGAACATAGGACGTCTATTAAGAAGTCTCCTTGCCCTGCAATGGCAGGAGGGTTCCACGACGACCAATTACAAGCCCTTCGGAAAGTGTGATAGAATCTCAGCATCTGCTCAGGATCTCTTTAACAAGAGGTGTAGCTTGTAAACAAAATTACTGTTAACCGTTCCACATAAACGCTTTGATTTCTCCACCAAACCAACCCGAGAGCTTGTTTAGATGAAGAGAAAGAACTGACAAATCGAATCATGTCTCATCTCAAAAAACTGGAGGAGCAACAGATGTCCTCTTGTGCTTTCACGGCTCGGACTGATGGGCAGAGCGGGCGCTTTCATCAATTTTTAAACACACGCCACAGCCTTAACAAAGACTCACTATATGCCGGAGCCCTTGTAGGTTATGGCCGCTGCTTAGGCTAAGCACCCCTTGAAGTCTTCGTGTTTTTGCTGGCCACGTACGGCAGCATCTCACTGTTTGGACAAGCACATCTGTTTATTTATAGAGAACAATCCGGAGACGTTGAGTGCTTACACTCTCAGCAGTTGTTTAAGGCCACTGATTCCATCTTGTATATATAGTGGTAACGTGTTTTCTAAACTCTCTGTATAATCGTTTGTATGGATTGTTTGTTGAAGGCCATTTTTTTGATTATTTTTGCTCCACGTCAAGTCTGTGACGGGTAAGATGATTGCCCGGGAACGGATGCTCCAAATATCTCTCCAGTCAAGTGGCGGCAGAAAGATTCCCTCGTTGGGAGACTTTTTGGAACTGTGAATTAAGGGTTTCTTAGCACTGAAGTCTATTTACCAAACTAAACACATGACTGGCTTAGTGTAAACGGGTGAAAATTCTATGTTCACCAGTGGAAGGAGTAAAGGCGTAACTTGAGGCTCTTGGTCCCTAATGCAAAATCTTTGATGGGGTCACCCCCACCTACCATTGCCATTTAGGATTGGTTCACATCACTGTTAGAGGTAGCGCTCTCTAACGAAAAATAGTGCTTATGCTTCCATGAAAACGATGGACACCACAGTGGACACCACATGATGGATGGACACCACATGATGGATGGACACCATGATGGATGGACACGATGGACATCACAGATAGACCCTATCAGAGCTCACATAACAGCATTACGGACCCATGGGCATAACAGTGCAGTGGGACACCATGGACACCATGATGGATGGACACGATGGACATCACAGATAGACCCTATCAGAGCTCACATAACAGCATTACGGACCCATGGGCATATCAGTGCAGTGGGTCCTGCCCAAATACATGATGTTATTCCAGGCCACACCTCAAGCCATGGCCAAGCAGAAAACAACATGAGACAAGGCCACTAACCACCACCAAACACATATCATCATGCTGCCTATGTTGGGAAACCTGCTAACACCTTGTAGGCAAGCTGCAGCATACAAGACGAATTGGCAGGGTAGGAAGCCACTGACTCCCTGCTCCACCGTGGTTTTTAACCAATAACACACTAATAGTTAAATGAGCAGCTCCAACCCAGGGATCCTTGGCATGTGCCCTTGGTTCTTGGGACATACATTCACCACCTGAGGCACCTATGCTTGTGGGGGCCCAGCTGCCTAGTATGTCCAATGGATAAGATAGCCTTGGACCCCATTGCAGTTAATAAGGTCCATAGAGTGCCTCTGGTACACATAGTAAAATGGGTCTGGTTCCATCTCTGCATCATTGAAGATAAACAGAAGGGTCCAAGGTAAATGAATAGCAGATTCCTTCAAGATAGTGCAGCAATATGATGTAAAAGGCAGCAACAAATTAAGACATAAGAAAGTGATGTTATTATATGCTTCGTATAGTTTATCTTCAACTACATTTATTCCTAATAAGGGACGTGAGTTATTGTTATATTTGTATACTTTGTATTATAGTTGTCCATATTGTGGCGTTTGGTTCCCTGATGAACCCCTAAAATTTTAGGGAGAAACACGTTGGAACGTTTTTCATCAGCCACCATTGTGTTTGGAATATTTTGTACTAATTATTATTTTGTTTTCGTCACATTTGCGCACTTTTTTGGTTTGTTATTGGTATTTTCATTATAGGGTAGTTATTTATGTTTAGCCTGTTAGGGTTTGTTAGGGTTTATGCAGCTTAGGTTCCTGCTTGGGGGCACCCTTATCGTCTGTATGTTTTTTAATGATTGGTTAATAAAAGTTATATCCTATTTAGTCCAAGGCTTTATACACTTGAGTAGTTTTGTAGGTTGTTTATAGTAAATGTATAACCAGGTAGTTGACTATTTCTTTATCATGGGTTTCCCCTATGCCCAAACATTAATTATAGATAGGGTCTTTGCAGTTTTTCTTTGAATTCTGAATATAGCCCAGTGAATTTGCAATATTCCTTAAATGATCACTCCAGTTTTTTTCCCCTCTTTGTTCATTAGAAATAGTTTTAAGGTGCACTGTAGTACCAGTAGCTTTTTTTTTTTACCTGCAGCTGCAGGCAGGATTTCTGTCTGATGCAACAGTCTCTGTTAGGTCACATGACCTGCACTTTGATTGGCTGATAGACACTGTTCTTTTGACAAGAAGTCTGTCTCCCTATGCATTCGTATGAGACTTGCATTGAACCTCCCCACAGGAATGTATAGAGAGATTCACTTTCGGGTTGCACAACCATATCAGAGAGCAGGTCACATGACCCAGTGGCAGCAGTGAGAAATCCTGCATTCAGCTGCAGGTAAGCAGAATTACTGGCGCCACTGTGCACCTAAAAGCAATTTCTAATGAACTAAAGGGGAAAAAGTCCATAGTGGTCCTTAAACACAGAAGTGGCTTTGTTGGAACAGCCCTTTAATTTGATAAAAATTCTTACCTCCTATAGGCATCACAAAGAGAGCCTACTGGGCTGCATGGTGGTTTAGGTGGAGAGTAGTGTTACATTACATTACATTACAGTCCACCTAAGAACCACATCTGCAGTGAGTTTATATGTCCTCATTTTTTGTGACTACTTTTGTTGCCTCCTATGCTGCAAAATCATACTGAAAGGTTAATTTGGAGATTTGAGCCCCAATGGAGTCTAGGACTGATACGAGTGTTGGCATAATGATGGGTGGTGGGGTGTATTCTCAAATTCCCATACCTTGGACATCAGGACATCAGGAGAGCATATCCCCTCTCCGTTTGTGAGATCACATCTTGTCTTTTACCTACGGCAATGATGGTTCTGCAGAATACCAGACAGAAAAATGCAATTCAAAAAGTTGAGACAACTCAATCCTTCCATTCGTTGGCCTCAGACCTCTTGGAAATCTCTTATCAATGAAGCCATTTAGAACATGAAAAATGTAAGAAGATCCCAAGATTACGGAATTCAAGTGATCAAGTGATGTTCAATGATGTTCTTGTGTTGTGACTTTAGGTATAATTTCTTTTTATTACGGGCTGAAGGCCTCAGATCTCCTGGGTTGTGTCTTACTTCGTTTACAATATGTGGAATCCCTAAAGAACCGAGTTTATTTTGACTTTTTAAGCTGACAGTTCCAATCATGCTAATTCACCTGAAGCATACCAAGAATCACTCTATTTATGTTAAGATATTTTTCCAAGGTAACACAATCTGAGCCATCTCTGTCTCTTGTTTACAAGGGGCCCAAGTGCTAACATCTGCCCAATGTAAAGACTTGACCAGAGCTCTGTGTGACTCACTAGCTCCTAGTTTGCTAAATTTTGGCAAAAAATGCAATATATATATATATGTATATTTTATGGATCTATTACATCTATCTATCTATCTATCTATCTATCTATCTATCTATCTATCTATCTATCTATCTATCTATCTATGTATCTAAATATGCTGGTATATCTATCTATAATAAGATCCATATATATTATTATATATATATATATATATATATATATATATATATATATATATATATATATATATAGATATATATATATATTAATGGATCTATTGTAGATAGATATGCCAGCATACGTAGATAGATAGATAGATATATAGATAGATAGATAGATGTAATAGATCCATAAATTAATATATATTATATATATTATAATATATTATATATTGCATATATTGCTAGTAGATCTATCTATAATAGATCCATATATTATGTGGATCTATTATAGATAGATATACCAGCATATGTAGATAGATAGTTAGATAGATAGATAGATAGATAGATGTGGGGTAGATAGATAGATAGATATGGGATAGATAGATTATATCTATCTTTTTATCTATCTATCTATCTATCTATCTATCTATCTATCTATCTATCTATCTATCTATCTATAGCTATCTATCTATTTGATAGATACAGATATATATAAAGATAGATATACCGACATATGTAATAGATCCAAATAACAGAAAAAATATATATGTTATCAGAAGACGTGCTACACCTCCTTCTACTTAATGTGCTTCTGATTAGGGGATCACCTGAACCAAATCTTATTTAATGAAGGAAAGTATAAAAACCCTGCTGTGGTCTTCACAATCCTCTTGCAATAGGACAAGCTGCATGGCAAAACACGTGCTAGGAATAGGCCAAAAGGAATTGGAATGAAAAAAAAAACATTAGTCGTATTGTTTCTATATAAAAATGTACTTGTCTTTTTTTGCATTATTTGAGGTCTGACAGCTCTGCTGCTGCTGCTTCTTCTTTTTTATTATTTTGAAGATTTCTCATTTACTGCAAATAAATACAACATCTCTTGCTTTGAATTTTGGAGACGTGTTGTCAGTAGTTTATATAATAAAATAACAATGTACATGTAATTTACCATTTAAGAGAAAAATCAGAGAAACTGAAAATTTTGCAGTGGTCTCTTAATTTGTTCCAGAGCTGTATGAATGACTATATATATATATATATATATATATATATATATATATATATATATATATATATATATATATATATATATATATATATAATATATATATATATATATATATATATATATATATATATATATATATCTTTACATGCATCTGTATCAATTATATGGAATTATATGGATCTATTACATATACCGGTATATCTATCTATATCTGTAGATAGATAAATAGATAGAGATACAGTATATACAAAGAAAGATAGATAGATAGATAGATAGATAGATGGAGGGATAGTTAGATATTTGAATGCTAGAAAGATAAATTAATATATAGATAAATAGATATGAGATATATAGACAGAAATAAATGCATAAATATTTGAAAGAGATATACAATAGATAAATAGCTAATTATTAACATGCAACTATCTATATATATATCCACATGTCTGTCTGTTTATTTATATATATATATATATATATATATATATATATATATATATATATATTGAATTGATATATATTTAAAATATATAGAAAATAGATAAATATGGGACAGATTGATGTATGGATAGATAGATAGATAGATAGATAGACATAGCCAACCAAGGGATTCAGGGTCTGCTTCATGTACTCCTGGAACATACATAGACCCAGATCATGTGCTTATCTGTAAAACATCCCCTCTTGTGCTCGGAGGGGTTGCTCAGCACCTCACTTTTTTGAAAGTACACTTTGTTATAGATCAGCAAGTTATGTAAGAAGTCTTGAAAGATTGGACGTGTGCATCTAAAGGGAAGAGATCGGCTCATTTTGGTGCATTTAAAAAAAATAATCAAGAAATTTTATGATCGTCCTGACATTCCAGCCAAAAGTCAAATATCCTGAACTTTTTGTGAGTAGTGTATATAAAAGGCATATGGCCAAAAGTAAGAAGGGGGCAATGTATGGCAATATGTAGATATGCCCCCTAAGTAGATATGATAGTCCCTGGTAAGGTGCCCGGTAACATTACCTCTCCAAATTACAATAATAGGAACTGCCCGGAATTTGATTGGTAATAATTGTTTTAAACGATTGTCACAGCGCCCCCAGTGTTGACAGGTAATAATTGCTTTAAACGATTGTCACAGCGCCCCCAGTGTTGACAGGTAATAATTGCTTTAAACGATTGTCACAGCGCCCCCAGTGGTGACATAAAGAACGTTCCTTTTTCTCCACTTTATAACTGATTTTGTTTTTTCACGAACCATCCGGCCAGACGCTCTGCACATGGCCTGACGTGTAATTATGAAGCCTCCATCCAGTTCCAGCCTCAGGATTGTAAATATGTATAATTTAACATTCACTATTGGTAGAAATAAAAATGCTCTTTCTGTCTCCATCAAGCCTGTCCAACTTGTCATACAGCAGGTCGCCAATTGTACAATTCCGCAGCACATCAGAAATTCTCACAAAGTCTCCATTAAGAGCGCGCGCCCTGTGGAGCGTCACATCTGTCAGCTTCAGAATTCGCCACTAGTTTTAAGTTGTCTTCGGACCTCCAGCTCGTTCCTTTATTGATACACAGTGTGCTGTAAAAGTTCCTTAACCAGAGCCCCTTACATCATTTCCATAGCAGACCCGCACACTGGTTATTTGTGAACATGTGAGATGACGTGAGGCTTTGAAGCCCAGAGCCAGCAGTGCTGCAGAGTACGGCTCAGCGTCAGCTATTCTATGGGACTTTGTGTATCGGCGGCACACTCACAAGGCTCAAGGCTTAAAGGGGTCTTTTCACCTCACATTTCAGGTAGATATCAGTTTACACCGCAGACTGTATATTACCCCATACAGTAACCATATAGTGGTAGCTACCAGTGTACTCAGGCTCTGCAGACTGTATATTACCTCCATACAGTGACCATTTGGTGGTAGACACCAGTGTACACAGGCTCTGCAGACTGTATATTACCTCCATATAGTGGTAGATACCAGTGTAAACAGGCTCTGCAGACTGTATATTACTACCATAAAGTGACCATATAGTGGTAGACACCAGTATACACAGGCTCTGCGGACTGTATATTACTACAATACAGTGACCATATAATGGTAGACACCAGTGTACACAGGCTCTGCAGACTGTATATTACCTCCATCTAGTGACCATATAATGGTAGATATCAGTGTACACAGGCTCTGCAGACTGTATATTACCTCTATACACTGACCATATAGTGGTAGATACAAGTTGTACACAAGCTCTGCAGACTGTATATTACCTCCATACAGTGACCTATAGTGGTAGACACCAGTTGTACATACGCTCTGCAGACTGTATATTACCTCCATACAGTAACCATATAGTGTAAGATACCAGTTGTACACAAGCTCTGCAGACTGTATATTACCTCCATACAGTGACCATATAGTGGTAGACACCAGTATACACAGGCTCTGCGGACTGTATATTACTACTATACAGTGACCATATAATGGTAGACACCAGTGTACACAGGCTCTGCAGACTGTATATTACCTCCATCTAGTGACCATATAATGGTAGATATCAGTGTACACAGGCTCTGCAGACTGTATATTACCTCTATACACTGACCATATAGTGGTAGATACAAGTGTACACAGGCTTTGCAGATTGTATATTACCTCCATACAGTGACCATATATTATTAGATACCTTTGTACATACGCTCTGCAGACTGTATATTAGCTCCATACAGTGACCATATAGTGGTAGATACAAGTGTACACAGGCTTTGCAGATTGTATATCACCTCCATACAGTGACCATATAGTGTAAGATACCAGATGTACACAGGCTCTACAGACTGAATATTACCCCCATACAGTGACCATATAGTGGTCGACACCAGTTGTATACAGGCTCTGCAGACTGAATATTACCCCATACAGTGAACATATAGTGGTAGACACCAGTTGTATACAGGCTCAGCAGACTGAATATTACTGCCATACAGTGACCAGATAGTGGTAGATACAAGTTGTACACAAGCTCTGCAGACTGAATATTACTGCCATACAATGACCAGATAGTGGTAGTTACCGGTTTTACACAGTCTCTGCACACATAAGTGATTACAGTGCAGTTACATAAAGTTTCTCACAAGTGATGTCTCCTCTTTTTTCTTTTTCTTCTCCATCAGTCCAGACCACCACAATGACTTCTCCCGACCACGACTCGTATTTGCAGAATTTACCACACAAGCATTTTAGAATCCTCACTTTTCTAGCACCTATATAGCTGCCTACCTACTGGGGGTTTAATATACCTCCCTACCTACTGGGAGACAGCTCCGATCCCAGCCTTTTAACCCCTTACTGACAGTTGACGTATCTGTACCTCTTAATCCCAGTAAGAGAGTATTGATCAGGCTCATTGTGTGACTCCGTTCCATATACATCAACTCTTAACTATTCCATCCAGGACCTGCCACTAGCTGCCAGGGTCGGAGACAGCTCCAATCCTGGCCTTTTAACCCTGTGCTGACATTTGACATACAGGTACGCCCTAATGCAGGTAAGGAAATATAGAGCGGGGCAACACATTGAACCCACTCCCCATGCAGCAAGTAACAACTGAGCATTGCAGCTGGGACCTGCCACTAGCTGCCATGATCAGAGACAGCCCCATTAACTTTTCAAATGCCCTTGGGGACCATGGCTGCAAAATCTAAATGAATGAGAAACATTGGTGCGCACTGCTCCTTTGCCCAATCACTCTCCCATGATGACATTGCAGGGAGCTGAGGAGTTGTCATAGCGGCCAGGGCCTAATGAAGGCATCCAAGGCTGCCATGTTACTACTCATGTTACATCCTTCATGGGTGTAAATATAGCAGCCAAAATATAGCAGGCTGAGGGGTCCTTCTTAGGTACAAAACATTCTTCAGTTTTGTAGGGAACAAGTAGGTGGTGACTGCTCTCCAGCTCTACGCTGTGTGGTTTCCTGATACTTGGCGGTATTATTTATACCTTTAAATATTGCTACTTATGGGGCTGTTTTAGTTTATCCTCATTAGGTTGTGGGCCTCATCTCATTTTGCTATGGGGCCCTGTGAATTATGGTTACACCCCTACATCCTGCCCTAGGTAGAATGTAATAGAAGAGCCATAATCGTACACCTTTCCCCAATATATTCATATTGCAGAACAGTGTATAGGCGATCGCACCACATAGTCGTCAAGTAGCCTAAGGCAAATATAGGTACAAGTAAAAAAGAAAAGATTTCACAAAACCCTTCATTTGTCATCTTACAAAAAAAAAAAAAAATTATATTGCTGCGTTTGAGATACTTAAGTAGAAGAAAAAAAATTCCCTAATGCCTAAAGTGCGTCTTTTTGGGTCATTTCACGTCCCACAAAAAACTGGAATAAAAGGTGATTAAAAAGTCGCACATATCCCGAAATATTAGCACTATAAACTGGACTCGCAAAAAAAAAAAAAAAATAGATTAAAACACAAAAAAATTATCGGTCGACGAAAATGGCGCCGCAGCACAAATGCAAAAATAAGAAAGGTTTTTATTTTTTTCTAAAAGTATTAAAACACCTTAAATGAAAACTCTACCAATTCGGTATCGAATAGTAACGACCTGCACCGAACAGGGGACTTCAGAAGTGTGAAACCACCGCTAAAATGGAGGCATTTCATTTTCTTTTTTCACGTTCCTCTCAACAAATCATTTTTTGGAGGTTCCCAAGTGCATTATACGGTATGTTCAATGGCACCAGGAAAAAGTACATGATATCCCTCCAAAAATAAGCACTCACAGGTCTATGTAGATGGAAAAATTACAAGGTTATGGCGGGGAGGAGAAAAAAACCAACACAAGGAGCAGACAAATTGCTGCGGTGGGAAGGGGTCAATGGGTAACACCACTTGGAACTTTCATTCATGGAGATTTTTAGTTGCAAACCCAAAATGTTGCTCCACTGGTGGCCATGCAGCAACAAACACACAGGGCATGGATTGTGGACCACTAGGTCACTAGGCGGAGATGATTAACCACCAGTTTACTAGGAATGGTATCCTAAGCAAGGGATATCTACAGCAAACAGTCACCAGTAGTAGCTGCTGGGACTGGGTTATCAAGGATGGAGGTGAAAGCACAGATTACCGGAGATGGGAGTGTGCACCTCACTGACCACTAGAGTTATCAGGTATGAATGATAAACCACTGATCACCAGGGATAGATTATTGATCACTAGAACATTGGGGACGGATCGTATATCACTGATTCACAAGGGGTACAAAACATCTGGGATAGATAAGTGATCAATAGAACATCAAGCATAGATCATTTACCCCTTATCACCAGGGATAGATTACTGATCACGAGAACATTGGGGGTAGATTGTATACAACTGATTTACCAAGGGTGTATAATAAAGCACTGATCAAGGGGTCGTCTCACTACAGGGATTGCTGCTTTTTATGTTAAAAATCTTGCAAAAACAAGTCACTTTGCAATATGTGTCCATTAACAGTGTCCTACCTATTCCTAGATATCTCCTCTTGTATGGGCTGCATCAGCTCCTCAGGTCGCTATTGCTACGGACCTGTTCGATCTCTCCTGATAGGCTGCCAGCAATGGTTGCTATAGCTACAGACCTGTGTGGTCTCTTCTGGTAGGCTGCCAGCACTGGTTCCTATAGCTACAGACGTGTGTGGTCTCTACTGATAGGCTGGCAGCACTGGTCAGTATAGCTACAGACCTGTGTGGTCTCTTCTGGTAGGCTGCCAGCACTGGTTACTATAGCTACAGACCTGTGTGGTCTCTTCTGGTAGGCTGCCAGCACTGGTTCCTATAGCTACAGACCTGTGTGGTCTCTTCTGGTAGGCTGCCAGCACTGGTTCCTATAGCTACAGACCTGTGCAATCTCTCCTGATAGGCTGCCAGCACTGGTTGCTATAGCTACAGACCTGTTTGATCTCTCCTGATAGGCTGCCAGCACTGGTCACTATAGCTACAGACCTGTTCAATCTCTCCTGATAGGCTGCCAGCACTGGTTGCTATAGCTACAGACCTGTTCAATCTCTCCTGATAGGCTGTCAGCACTGGTTGCTATAGCTACAGACCTGTTCAATCTCTCCTGATAGGCTGTCGGCACTGGTTGCTATAGCTACAGACCTGTTTGATTTCTCCTGATAGGCTGCCAGCGCTGGTCGCTATAGCTGCAGACTTGGTGTCCTCAGCAGCTCATCACTGCAGGCCAGTAGAAGCCAGTAAACACACTCATGAATTCAAAAATGAAACCGACAAAACATTACTGAGGTAAGATGAATCGATGTAGTGAGACAACCCCTTTAACCATAGGATCCTTCGAGACAGATGATAAAGCACTGATCCCCCATCAGAATACTAATGGATGCCATTCCCTATAAAACAACAGCAGGGATGGACAATAAACCCCTGAATCACCTGTGATAAAGGATAATCATTAGATAGACAATAAACCGCTGACACATCAAATTGTCACTGATGAGAAAACAGTAGATCATCAGGGACAGACACTAAACTGCTGAATTAATAGGGATAGATGATAAACCCCTGATCTCCAGGCATATAACATTGACCAGTGGATCATTTCAAACAGACAACAAAACGTATAACATGCAATAAAACTAATGACCAGGCTTAGATCTTTAGCATTGGGAATATTAGTGGACAAATGAATGGTCATGAACCAACAATCTACCACTGGGCCACCAGGGATGGACAGTAAACCAGTATTACAAAAAAACAGGAACTCTCCTGCCATTTCATTCTCTCCAGCTTATTAGGTCAGCAGGGGTTTCTTTGTTATGTCTGTCTTCTGTTGTGTGTTTGTTTGGAGTGTTTGCCTGGCACCTGCTCAGGACTTGTGCATGTCAGCTGACCTGGCCGCACACCTGCAGCTTGTTAGCTACTTCTATTTTCTCGTTTGAGTATGATGGCAGAGTATATAGCAAGGTCCTGTCTAATCTTCATATATTGAACAATTGTTTCTTGCAAACTATTGTTCCATTTATCCAAGTTCTGGAGTTTGTAGTCCTTGTGTATATCACTTTGGTGTTTGTCTAGTTCCTACTGAACCCTGCCAGGGAGTCACTGAGCCCTAGAGCCACTTTTGGCATTAGGGTCAGTTGTAGCTTAGGGGCATTTTTGAAAGAAAATTTTAGGGACAGTTATAAGGGTAGTGGCAGGACTGGGACAAAGTTTTCTGGTGCCCTAGGCCAAAAAGGCATATAGTGCCTCTCCCAATGAAAAATCCAGCCCACTCCATATCTCCTTGCACCCCCTTTTCTGCCTGGAATGCATTGGCATCTTAGTCAGTCACCTACCTTCGCCTACCTGTCATCCCAGCTCTGGGTAGAGGTTCTGGTGTCAGGGGCAGCTTTAGTGTAAAGTTTAGGGGGGAAGATTCAGGGACAGTTAATTGGGCTCAGTTACTATTACTCCCTCTCTTTCTGGATTAAACCCACATGTGGAATTTGGACTAACCGTGCACCTGTCTTCATCCACCCACTGTCCATTTGCTGAATCTTCTAGCGGTAAGTCTTTCTTCTTTTGATTGATGCACGCTTGGTATTGTTATGTTTTCTGACTCTGGTGTAGTTCCCTGTATGATTTGCTTGTTGTTTGGTGTCCAACAACGTTGTCACAATCACTAAGTTACTGGTCACTGTTGTATTAATAGTAAAACAGATCTCCTTTTACTGACTGTACGTCGTTTTTTTTAAAAAAAAAAAAACAGAAGATAAAGTGCCGCCCACCTTTTTGGTATAACGGGTGTTCAATGGAAAGCCAGTGGCTACAGTCCAGTTAATAGAAAATCCATGGCAATCCTTCAGTAGTAGTTTTGCTCCTCCCCTACGTCCCCCGTGGTTTTAGACCAGGAAGGCCTATCTGGCCCGAAAGGGGGAATGTTTGTGGGCTTATCTGTTCATTTTTTCCCTAAAAGGGGTTACTCACTACTTTTGATTCATCTTACTCATCCTTTTTTTGGTTTCATTTGAATCAGGGGTGTGTTTAGGGGTTCTACAGGTGCATGAAGCCGGGTCTGTGCATAGCAACCAGTGGCGCCTTTCGGGGAAAGAGCCCAAAACCGGTCTGTAGATGAACCAGCACTGGTACCTATAGGAGAGACCAAACAGGTTGTGCTATACGCCCGTGCCGGCAGATTCGGAGAGATTAACGGTCTGTAGCTAAAACCAAATCTGGCACCATCAGGAGAGATAAACAGGTCTGAAGCATACAACCAATGCTGGCGCCTTCGGAGATCAAACGGGTCTGTAGCTATAGCAACCGCACGGCAGCCTTCAGGAGATTTTTAACAGGTCTGAGTAAGAACCGGGATGATGCCCCCTACAAGAGGGGATATCGGGAAAGGGTGGGCACTGTTAAGGGACCTATTGCAAAGTGATTTTTTTTGCAAGATCTTTAACATAAAAGAAACAACCTTGTAGCGAGAAAACCCCCCTTTAAATAAAAATTTCAATTGGAGATCTGAATTTTCCCTTTGTGATGAAAATAAATTGTATTCATCTACTACTACTAAAGGAGTGCCGTGGGTTTTCTATTTACTTTTCAAAAAAACAGTGAAAGGAGGTATAATGATAAAACATAACTGAAGTCTAATACTGCCGTCTACACTGTCCAGCGCCTGTAGTGCAGACTTCTAGGAATTGATCGATTCTTCCCAAAAAACAAATATATGTAAAAAAAAAAAGAACACTCGAAACAGTACAAACAGTAATATTTTTATGAGAACCCCTCCCACCCCACCAATTTATTACCAGGACATAAAATGTGTATTTCATATTTAGCTCAGCATAAATCAGATTAATTACATTGTTACACTCGGTGTTGACTCATTTCGAGACAAGTGCAAACAGCTTTGTGAGAAGATTTATTGTAGCAAACAAACAACGTTATTTGGAAACGTATGCCCCTATGTAATAAAATAAACCCTTTTGGGCAAAAGTCTGTGCTGCAGCGAAGCGCCAAAAACACTCCCGCGTTTGTAAATGCAACTTATTATCGTAATCAGTGAGGAATGTAACTCGGAGGTGTTAAAAATAATGTTTACTAACTAAGGGTTCTAGAAAAGGTTTCATTTTTGAGCTTCTCCCCTATGGTCAGTTTTGGAAGCGGAGGCGCATGGTCAGCGGGGGATGGGTCCAAAAAAATGCCCATGTCCGGCATAATTGAATACAGTCGGCTACAAAACGAAAGGTCAACCATTAAATGGACACGTGGACCCGCTGGTTGCACAAATAAATGCATTTTTATCTCCTACGACCAATTTTCATTCAGTCTGGAATATATTCTCCACACTAGCACGTCCCCCTCCCGCGGGAAAAGTTGCCAGAGTCTTTAGCTGGGCTATACATCTCTGTCAAGATCTCTATGAATAAATTAACCTTTCTAAAGATTAGTGCACTTTTAATACCTCGGGGTTTTTTTCTTTTTTCTCTAAACACATAGCGCATTACTAAAAAAGTTTAGTGACAGACACGGTTTGTTTCTACCCGTGCTTATACCATCAACCCATGTATCGAGATGAAGAAGGCAAAAGTACAGTCCTGAAATAATGTGATTAATGATAGTCAAACCTTATGTCTTCTCAGCCATGTGGAGAATTTCCTCTTGCACTTTGCCAAGGTGAGTTACACGGGCAAATGTCTATGTTGTAATCAATGATTGATTGGATTGAACTTATTTACTTCATTTAGCACCTTTATGTTTCCATTAGGTCCTTATTCGCAGTCACTATGGTAGAGCAGCTCAGGAAAGGGGGAAAAAACTGCAAAAAAATGCAGCCTTATGAGGAACGGGCAGGTATGTTTGCACAGCAAAAAAAAATTGGGCGATGAATTTTCTTTTTTGAGTGTTATTATGGAAAAATGCTCTTGATGTACAGTTGAAACCAGATATTTCCATCCACTATTCTCTCAAGCCTACTCATTGCGGTCCTCCCACCCAGCTCAAGCCAGTATCGCTCTAAGCTCTACACTGAAGAGGGGAAAACCCAATGGCGAATTTAGATGATGCGATTATTGGCTTAGTACTAACTATCCCTTTTTGCTTCACAACAGTATATCAGTGAATCAAAGTAAATTGAGGATACTTGATACAAACCAAGGTAGAGGCATGAGTGACACTCTTACGCAGCTCCTTTCCCATTAAGTGCCTTTGATATGCAGATACATAGTAAAGTGGAGAGCTAAAAAGGCAATCAATAACACTACACACCTTAACTGGTGCCTCCATAAGGAGAGCATGTTTCCCCGTCCTCTCATCCACTCATTGCCTCCCCCGACGAATTTCTCAGACCAGCCAGTTATCTGCTCTGTCACTACACTTGATGATGGGGATAATCCCCGAAACGGTGTAGTAAGTAGTATGAGCGATATTGACTTGTTAAAAATATTCCTATTAATGCTTCTCAAAGATACAGTGCATCAGAAAGGTAAAGTTGAGTCGATATGAGCTACAACCAATAGAGGGCCCGCAGTGAGCTTCCCCATCTTCCTTTCCGCATAATGCCATGTGACTGAGCTCTCCGCAGATGCTTAGTAGTGTGCTAAAAGGCAATAAAACTACTACACACCTTAACTGGTGCTCTTCATAAGGAGAAGATGTTACCCCTTCGACTCAGCACTCATTGCCTCCCTCCCAGTCAAAGCCCAAGTATCGGCTCTGCATCTACACTGATGTAGGGGGCAAATCCAGAACTGGTTGTCAATGTAGACATGAGGCAATACTGTGAATTCGACTAAATATTCCTATTTGCTTCTCAAAGATTCAAGTGAATCGAAGAAGTAAATTGCAGGATTTGTTACAACCAATTAGAGTTGCGCTTAGTGAGTGCTTCCAGCTCTTTGTCCCATAATGCCTTTGTGAACCATCCACTAAATAAAAACATGCCCATCTGCAGGTATATTTCTTTCTCTCTGACATCAACATAATAACCCTTCCCCAGTTTTAGGTCAATTAGGACCCAAAATTATTCTGTTTTGAGGCCAATGCATGAATTACATGACGGAGAGAGATTTTTTTAAGTCATTTTTTTTACTTTCCTGCAAGTCAAAAGTTTCCATATATTACATAGAATTTACATAGTTTACATTAGATTAGTAACGGTTGAAAAAAGACATGTGTCCATCAAAGTTCAACCAAAGGAGGATGGTATAAGTTGTTGAAGGTGAGGGAGACAAGGATTTTAAGCCCGGCCATCGCCCACATGGTGTAAATACCCAGAAAAACCACAATGAGCAGAACCATACTGCTCCAGGATAGACCCCATCTCCTGAGACCCCGGAGCGCGCCACCATGACGAGGATGCCAGTAATGTTACATGGGCGACATAACGTAATAATATTCTTTCTCATGTTTCCCAAGGTAGTCTATTCTAAGCCTTCTTGAAACTCTCTACTGCTCCTGCTGTGACCAGCTCCTCAGGCGGCTATCCATAGATTCACAGTTCTTACAGTGACAAACGCCCAATTTGGTAGCATTGCCTTTAAACTGTAGGACTTGGGTCAAACAGTTTGGATCCTTCCACAAGCAATACTCACAATGTTGCAAGGAATTTCGGCCCATTCATCCTGACAGAAAAAAACTGGATGCAACGACAAATGTTTTGGAGGCGTCGCTTGCTCAGCACCGGCCCCCTTTCAGCTGTTTGCGCCTCATACGTGTTATCAATAGGATAGAGATCGGCTTTGAGTGATGGCGGAGGTCCACCACATAGACTTGTTAATCTCCTAAAGTCACCTTTTAACCAGTTTCGCAGTAGCTTCAGGTCATTGTCCATTTGGAAGACCTATTTCCGCCCAAGCTTTAACTTGCCTCATGAGCTTAGAATCTATAGTTTAAAGCTGCACTAGTTACCCGTCCTTGCAGCAAATAACCCCACAACATGAATAGTGCAGAGTCCACCCCTGGTGTTTTCACAGTTCGACATAGGTGGTTTCTAAGGCTTCAGGCTATCTCCCTCCTCTTTCAAACATAACGAGACAGTTTCAATTATTAGTGTCGCACAGTCAGACCACATGACATGTCTTCAAAAACGTCTGTCATATGTTTCCTGTGTGTAATTGCAAATATTAATTCTGGCTTTTTTTAATAGTTGTTTCTATGGAGTAAACAAAAGAGAGGGGCAAGCGTGCCTGTTCCAAGCCCATGTTGATACAGTACCATGTTCACTGTGGAAATTGAATCAAACAATCATACCAAGCGTCCTCCAACATCATATCACAAGGTCTATGCTTCTTGTTCATGGTTGATATGCACGATGTGTCGAGGAACCAAAGCGACGGTTCATCCTTATGAGAACAAACAGAAAACCCTCTCTTCCTGAGCAATATGATGCTGACAATTCCATCTTGTATGTACTTGCCTCATAATGTTGTACTTGACGCATGACTGCACTTCCAGGTTATCTGGAAATTGCACCCAAGGATGCAATCCTGACTTGTGCAAGTCCACAATTCTTCTTCCTGATATCTAGGGCTGATTTCTTTAGACTTGTCTCCCATGAATGTTACACACAAAGAAGCAGTGTGTTTCTGGTGTGGGTGTTCAAAAATACATCTACTGGTGGTGTCAAATAACTCTCGATATTTTGCCTTTGTACTTTTATTTTTTTAATTAAATTGTATAATATAGTTATTTTGATTTTATTTAATTAAACCTATCAAAGACCTGACCCATAACTATCATCTGGCTGTCTACACATTTGTTTAACAAAGGCAGAGAAATTCCCAGTGTAAGAAACTTTTTGTGTACTTTGTGCAAAAGAAATAAAAAGCCTTAAAATTATCTCCTCATTAATATCAGCAGTTTGGCAAATAAATAATAACATTTTGGTTCCAAATTAGACCAAAAACTAGGAAGTTTAGTTCTGATTTCAATGTCAAGGAGAGTGAGAAAAACCGCAGGATAGTGTGCTTATGTTATATAGTGATAGAACCATTCAGGTTTCAACTGTAAAAGAACTGTGAAGGCCCATAAGATATCCAAGAGTTAATGAAGGGTAATCAGTTCACCTCCTAAGGCTCTACTTCATGTGTTCCCCACAGGGCAGCAGGGGAAAACCTCATTGGGCCCATGGGCATAGCAGGTCCCCAGCCATTCCTGGCCTGGGCTCCTGTGCAGAAAGACAGAGAAGGCATGAAAGAAACCAAGAGGCATGTGCTGTATGTACAGTAGCTGTTCTAGAGTGACACAAGAATCAATTCCACCTGGGGGCCCTAAGAATCTACATCACTGGAGTAGGTGCCTTCCCAATAATCCAGAATATATGATGGAGGGCTCCAATAATCATATATAACTTGGATGGTCACCAAGAACCAAATTCACTGGTTGATCCCACTAATGACCTTCACTGGTGGGTGCCAATAGTCACATTAACTGGTGGACTCCAATGATCAGAACCCCCACCTTGTTCCAGCCCTCATGATTTTACACCACTGGAGTGCCCTAAGCAATCAAATTATTCATAGTATAGGGCCCGCACTACTCAATGGACGCTGAATAAGTGAGGCACGTAAAACTCAACCCTTCACTGTTGTGACCCAAGAATCATTCACAGTATGGGGCCCCAAGAATCAGCTTCACAGATTGGCCGCGTAAAAACAACGTCCATTCCGAATCATGAACTGGTGTTCCGCCCCCCATTCATAGACTACTACAGGACGTGGTACATCCAAGTTTCATCGCTCAATAGTTTGTATATTCTAGTACCTGAAGGTCACCGGTTTTGTGCAACCATCCAATGTGTCCATTGACTCCTCATGGTTCATACAACACAATTAGAAAACTGCTAGTAGGGTTGGAATGACCCACCAGAAGATCCTCCAGTGTCCCAGCCTCTGGCACAAAAATGGGCCACACATCTCAAAAGGAGGACAATCCCATTTGGAGGTGACTTGGGATCCAGTTAATGGTCACCAAGCTCTTTTTTGTGTGGGATTACATACCCAGAAACTTATTAGTCCTTATTGATGATATTTCATGTGGTCCTAGACAAGGTCACTTATAGGACTCGATAATCTAACTAAAATGTGACTTATTACACCACAGTGTGTTCATGTTCTTCCTAGTGAGGAGGACTTGCTTTGTTTCATTACCTCATAGAAAGTGTAGATAGATCCTAAATTCGGTGTCACATTGACAGAGGATAATAGTGGGATGGATGTACAGCACCTTGTAAGAATAGGGCGCATAATGCCACACAGCAATTCGGCTACTTACATGAAAGCCTCACCAGGGGTTCATTATCTGGTGTGTGGGTTGTCTTGTAATGGCTAGCTCATCATATAATATTTGATGCAATATTATTGTTGCAGTGTTTCTACTTTTAAGTCAATACCAGAAATGGGTCCAAAACACAGAAGAGGTCCAAGCCTTTCCATGATACTTTTTCTCTGTGTCGTGCACCAAGATCTCCGTGTTTTGCTTACAATACAGTTTGCCCCAATACTTGTCAATAAGCAGTGTAAAGCCAGTCTTCGTCATATAAACAGTGGCCATTGATTGCAAGGGGCAGTATGACACATGACAAGGGGAGTTTCCTGCTTTCCCATCATGCTTATGATCAGGGGGCCCATTTCACTTTTTGCACTAGGACTAGGGCCCCAGAGCTCCAACTAATGCCTCTGTTTGTGACCCTCTTCCTCCAAGGGTGGTTGGCACCATTTTGTGCCACAGAGTAAATTGTTGTTGCTGTTGGCACACAAGCATTAGCGTACAGGTCCAAGCAGTAGGGGTCATGAGGCAACAACATTAATGTAGCAGCTGTGGCCATGTAGGCTGCCTCCGAATAAGACTGAGAGAGGAGCCATATAGACTTTGCCAAAGATAAAGGGTGCAGGCACTACAGACGGAGTGGTGCTTTAGGGCATCCCGATCAGTGAGTGACTGAGACCAATGACTGGATGTCTCTGACCAGACAGAGAACCTACAGAATACAATCAGGCAAGCAAGCAACTACTACCTCAAGTGCTGTAAGACCAGTAAATGACAGCTCACTAAATGACATAAATTTATTGTGGGCAATTCAGCTATTTCAGGTGTGACATGTATGTACAGTAGGCTGCTCCACTAGTCCCTGAGCGTCCTTTCAGCTCCACAAACTGTGCCGCTCGAATGTTAAGAGACTGGGTGCACTGCAATAATTAGTGTCATTTAAAAAGCGCGTAGTTGGATATCGTAGGCTACCTAAGAATGTAGGGGAGCTTCTGGGGGTGAAGATGAGTAGCACTACATCGAGTATACTACAAATGTATGACTAAATAACGGCAAAATCCAAGCGCATTACTGCATGCGGAAAAACAGGTAAGGCACTTTCTCAAAAGGGTTTACCTTAGCAGAAAAGTCGTCGCCTTTGTAGGCTAGAAAGCGGCTAAGATCTTATGACCCCAGCAGTAGAACTACATACTCGCCCCTACTACACAACAACTTATTAAAATGGTCACCGTGAGCGCCAAAAATCATACATGTCACCCTATGTATCTATGATACTTCATATCTTAGTGCGTTTGGCTCTTTATCTGGCTTTTCAGTAGCACGCACTGTTATAGGACACTACTCATCTGTATTTTAGCTTAGCAGTTCATTGTCATATATCTCCATGTATCAACAGATTATACATTAGTTATAGCTGTCATATTGCTGTTCTCCACTTGGTAAATAAGACTAGATTGGTTCCCTGATGAATTCTTTCACTATAGGGTGAAACGTGTCGGAAAGATGAGAAAAAATCTGTTCTGTATATAGTTGATAAGAATTTATTATGTTCTGTATATAGTGTTGGGAGAACAATATTATCAGATGTTAAATCTATATGTATCTTTGGGACCTTATTGTTGGACACAACTATTCCTAATGATTTATATTGCGCATTTGCTATAAAATATTAACTGCTATTGAACACCTTAAGACTCAGCTACCCACTGCTGTTAATATATCTATATAGCCTTTTGTGGATTGAGACAAGGTGGTGTGTAGGAAATAACAGGGTTGTGCTAAGTTTGGTTAATAGGGATACCGTTGGGGGCGCCCTTATCGGGGTGGCTACCACAGTTAATAAAAGTAGGACAGGTGAATTAAGTTATAGGTATAAGGGGGGAGATATAAAAGGGATGTCGCCTGAGTTTTTTTTGTGCTTTTGTTTATATTTTATGTATCTTTTGATTAAAGGTTAAGTTTTAGGAACTTTTCTATGCAACATTTTTTGTTATTTGGATGTTTATAGTTGTGTATTTGGGTCTTTTATTGTTGGTGTTAATCGGATTACTAACAGGTGCCCATAAATATTAGGATTTATTTGGTTTATTTGGTTCATATATTATACTGCTCTGGAAAAATAAAAGCCTGCAGCTCTGATGGTTAGCAAGGCCTCTGATATTGGCCTGCTATGGAACTCTGTGATTTTGGTTTGGCTGCTGGGCTCTTGATTATTACTGTGACTCTGATTGGTTTGTCTATCGGCTCTGTACAGGTTCTGCTATGAGCCTTGAATGGCTGTGCATGTAGCTCGTGATTGGGTTATTTGCTATGGACTCTGATTGCGGTTGCACCGCCCCCCCTATGGGGCTCATGATTATTTGTGTATGGGCTCTGATTGGTTGCTAAGTAGACTTCTGATTGGACGCTATGAGCTCTCATGGTTGCTATGGACTCTTGTTACAATGGGCTCTGATATGTTTAGTTATGGGCTCTGAATGGTTGGCTATTGGGCTCTGAATGTGTTGCTATGTAAGCTCTGTGATTGGTTACTGATGGGCTCTGATTGGTGCTATGGGCTCAGATTGGTCGCTATGAGCTCTGAAATGGTATGCTATGGTTCTCTGATTGGATGCTATTGGTCACCCCCCCCCCCCCCCCCCCTTTGGGACATTGGTCGCTGTGAGCTCTGATTGGTTGCTATGGGCCCTGATTTATTGCTGTGACCTCTTATTGTTGGCTCTGAGCTCTGATTGTTTGCTATGGGATCTGATTGTTTTCTAGTGGGCTCTTGATTGTGGGTCGCTGTACAGCTCTGATTGAGTTTGCTATGGGCTCTAGATTAGGTATGCTGATGTGCTCTGTATTGTTGTTTTTGGAGCTCTGATTTAAATTGATATGGCTCGGATTGGTTTGCTATGGAACTCTAATTGGCCTGCTAATGACTCTGTAGTTGGTTCTGCATGCACATCTGGTTACTCACCTTGGCTTCTGATTGGTTGTTATGGCTTCTGATTGTCCCGCGTGTACACTTGATGGTTGCATATGGGCTCTGATTGGTGCGGTGGTGCACTGATTGGTGTGGCTATGAGGTACTGATTGGCGTTGCTGTGGTCACTGATTGTTGCCTAATGAGATTCTGATTGGTTGCGTGTGGCTCGTGATTGAGTTGCTAAGAGCTCTAAGAATGGGTTGCAGTGGGTCTCTGATTGGTTATGACATCTGGGCTCTGATTGTTGCTATGAAGCTCTGGACTTGTATGCTATGGGCTCTGATTGTTTTGCTGTAGCAACAAATACATCTTTCCTGCTAGAACCCATTATTCATACATATGCCACATTGTCTGTTTGCAGGCTTTGTATTGCGGAAAACAAGTAACAAAAAAAATTACAGATTATATTTTATTTTATGTGAGTAGAATGTGTCTGGAGATGCTTTCCAAACATTCTGCTCTTCCTAACATCATATCTGTGGTTCTTGTGGCTTCCATCATCGAATTTCTTTTGTTTTGGGCGAAACCATCCAGAGTGTAACACACATTTCCGTGCCCCCTTCGGCGGGCAGCCTTTTAAAAATTTCAGGAGCCAAGGAATCCTAGGATGAAACCGCGCGGTTTGGTAGAAAAATTCCTTTTAAAAGAAAAAAAAAAAAAGAGATTTTTTTCCCAAATAAGTTTTCAGGAGACAAATGGATGAAAACAGAGACAATACATTGGAAGATCTTTACCATTGGAAAACCCCAAGGGGAAATATTTTCCCAAACCAAAAAACCCCAAATTGGAAAACCCCTTATATCAACCCCTTTATATAGATGTTGCCCTATCTTGACCTATAAAAAAACCCAATAAAAAATTGAAAAAACCTTTGTTTGAATTTTAATTATAATTTCCGCTTCAACCCCCAAAAAAACTGGGAACATGTAAAAACGTTTGTTAAATTTAAAACCGGGAACAGGGACATCATCTGATCTGCCCCATTTAAAATTAAGCAGGGGGAGCTGAGGCCCTCTATTTTATCTACAAGCCCCATTTATAGACAGAGGACTGGGGACATGCTAACGATGTGCGGCCCCCATTTTAGGGGCGGGAGGGGGCTGAGAACTTTCAAACCTGATTTTTGCCCCATTTTTATGGGAGAAAGGGGGGACCCTGGGGACATGCACTAATCCCCCCCATTTTAATAGAGCAGGAGGGACTGAGGACATGCTATCAATCTAAAAGGCCCATTTTATAGAGCAGGAGGAGCTGAGGACATGTTTATCTGATCGGGGCCCCCATGTTATGGAAAGGAGGAGCTGGGGAACATGCATCTGATTTTTTGCCCCCCTGTTAAAAGCAGGGGGAGCTGAGGACATCTATCTGATCTAAAAGCCCCATTTAAAGAGCGGGGAGGACTGAGGACATCTATCTATTTTGGGCCCCATGGTATAGAGCAGGGGGAGCTGGGGACATCCCTATCGACCCGGGGGCCCCTTTTAATAGAGCAGGGGGCTGGACATCCCACCCGATCTTGGCCCCAGGGTTAAAAGCGGGAGGAGCTGAAAACCATCAATCGGGTTCTGTGGGCCCCATTTATAGAGCATGAGGGGGTTTGAGGACATGCTATCTGACTGCCCCATTTTAATAGAGCAGGGGGGGCTGAGGACATCTATTTTGACTGGGGGCCCCATGTTATAGAGCCGGAGGACTGGGGACTTCTACAAATCTGGGGCCCCATAAAAAAGAGCGGGGAGGAGCTGGGACAATGCAAAACTGATCAACAAGCCCCCATTTTAGGGGAAAAGGGGAAACCCGGGAGGAAATAAATCAAAACTGCCCCATTTTAAAAACCAAGGAGCTGAGGAAATGCTATCTAAATTTTGGGGGGCCCCATTTTAAAAAGGCAAAAGGAGCTAAAGGAAAACCCATCTGATCCCAGGTTTTTCCCAAATTTTATAAGAAGGAGGGGTGGAACACTATCTGATTTTGGCCCCATTTTTATAGAGGGGGAGGAGCGGAGACATGCCGTTTAAAATTCCCCATTTATAGAGCAGGAGGAGCAGGAAAATGGCAATCGGGATTTTCCCCCCCAGGGTTTAAAAAGGGGAAGGGACGGGGACATGCTATCTGACTGCAGGCCCAAATTTTTTATAGAAAAGGGAGGGGGCGGGGGACTTTCTATCTATCTTTTTGGCCCCAAATTTTTTATAAACCGGAGGAGCTAGGAAATGCTATCTGTTTCCGGGGCCCCCCTTTTAATAAAAAGCAGAAAAGGCGGGGGCCCATGCAAATCTATTTTGGGGCCCCCATTTTAAAAGAGCAAGGAGCTAGGACTTCTATTTTGATCTAAGGGCCCCCAAATTTATAGACAGGGGAGCTAAAGGAAAACCCACCCCTGATTGAAAGGCCCCATGTTAAAGAAAAGGGGGGAGCGGGGGGGCATGCAAAATTTGTTTTGGCCCCAGGGTTAAAAGCGAGGCTGGGGACAGCTACCTAAATCTGGGGCCCCCATGTTAAAATTCAGGGGAGCTGAGGCAAAGCTAACTGATTCAAGCCCAAAATTTATAAGCAGGAGGACGGGGGAAACTCTTTTCTGATCTGGGGCCCCATGTTAAAGAGCAGGGGGAGCTAAAGACATGCTATTTTTGGTTTCGGGCCCCAATTTATAAAGACAGAGGAGCTAGGCCCATGCTAAATAATCCTGGCCCCATGAATAGGGAAAGGGGGGACTGAGGACACCTCGACCCAAAAACCCCCCATTTTTAAGAGGGGGCGGAGGACATGCCATTTAAACTTTTGGGCCCCAAATGTTTTTAGAGCAGGGGGAATGGGGAACAGGCTATCTGACGCCCCCCCCCAATTTATAAGGCAGGGAACTGGGCCCTCCCTTATCGATTGGGCCCCATGTTAAAAGGGCAGGGGGGAGCTGGGACATGCTATCTGATTAAAACCCCATGTTATAGAGAAAGGGGGCGAAAAACATGCTACCGATTTTGGGCCCCCAATTTTTATAGACGGGGGAGCTAAAGGGACATGCTATCTGAACCGGGCCCCAAATGTTATAGAGGGGAAAGCTGAGGACATCCCTATTTTATCTCCCAACCCCCTTTTGTTTTAAAACCAGGGGGAGCGGGAGGACATCCCAATCTGATCTACAAGCCCCTGTTTTTAAAACGGGAGGAGCGGGGCCCATGCTACTGATCTTGGCCCCTTTGAAAAAGAGACAGGAAAGGGAGGACATGGATCTGTTCTTCCCCCCCAAAGTTTTTAAAGATAGGAGCTGAGGAAAACCTTTCTGACGGGGCCCCCCCTTTTTATAGAGCGGGGAAGGACCTGAGGACCCCTACCCTGATCTGCCCCCATGTTATAGAACGGGGGAGGACTGAGGACATCCTATCTGATCTAAAGCCCCAATTTTAATAAGCGGGAGGGGGTGGGGACATGCAACTGTTTTCAAAAACCCCATGTTATAGAGAGGGGGAGCCTGAGGACATCCAACTGATCTAAAACCCCAGGGTTTATAGAGCAGGGGGAGTCTAAAGGGCCATCCCTTACCCTATCTGGGCCCCCCAAATGTTATAGGGGAAAAAGAGTTTAGGACTGCAATCAAAATTCTCAGCCCCAGGTTATGGGACCCGGAGGAGCTAAACATCTTTCTGATCTGGCCCCATGTTATTGGGAGAGGAGAAGGAGCTCTTTTTTTTTGATCGGCCCCAAAGGGGTTTAATAGAAAAAAGGAGCTGAGGACATAAATCTGACCCAAAAGGCCCCAAATTTATAGGGGCAAGGAGCAAGGACCTTTTCCTTAACCAACGGGGGGGCCCCCATGTTATAGACGGGAGGCTGGGGGCCCATGCTATCTATTTTGGCCCCATTTATAGGGCAGGAGGAGCTGGGGGACATGCTACAAAATTTTGGGCCCCCAATTTAAGAACAGGGGGAGTGGGGACATGCATCTGATTTGCCCCCCATGTTATGAGAGGAGGAGCAAAGGAAAAACCCCCTATCGATCTCGGGGCCCCTTGTTATAGAGAAAGGAGGAGTTTGGGGAACATGTTTATCTATCTTTGGCCCCTGTTAAGAGAGGGGGAAAGTTTGGCCCAGTTTTCCCCCTTTTTCCTGGGGCCCCCCTTTTTTTAATGGCCTAAAGGGTTTTTAATATTGTGGGCCCCCCAAAAGGGGGAAACTTTGGGGGTTCTGATTCCCCCCCTTTTAAGGGAGGGGAAAATTCTTTTGGGGATCCACCCCATGATTTTTTTTGGGGCCAAGGGGGGTAAGCCCTTTTTTTTCCCGGGGGCCCCCCCGGGGAATAAGCGGGGGCCCTAGCAGCAATTGTTTCTGTGGCCCCCATTTTTGGAGCGGGAATTTTTAGGCTAACTACTTAAATTTTTGGCCCCAGAATTGTTTACTTTCCCCCTAAAAAACCCTTTTGGGGCCCCAGATAGTTTTTTCCCCACCAGGGGGAGTTGATTCTTCCCCAAACCAGTATTTTGATTTTCCTTGAGGCCTACCAAAAATTTTTTAAAATTCCCTTTGGCCCCCCCTGGGAAAACTAAATTTTTTGGGGCCCACCAGTGGGGGTTTTTTTCCCTTGGGACCCCACCAGGGGATTGATTTCTTTGGACCCACCGGGGTTTTGTTTTTTGGGGTTTCCCCCCAGGGGAAGTTTTGTTTCTTGGGCCCTCCGGGTAACTTGATTTTTGGGGCCCTTTTCCCCCCCTGGAGTTTAACCCTTTGGGCCCAAAAATACAGTTGATTTTTGGGGGCCCACCAGTAGAGTTGTTTTCTTTGGCCCCCCTGTGAGTTATTTTGGGGTCCACCGGGGATTTATTTTTGGGCCCACCAGGGGATTTCTTGGGGGGCCCACCAGGATTAAAAATTCGGGGCTCCACCAGTGGAGCTGATTCTTGGACCCAACCATACAGTTAATTCTTGGGGCCCACCAGCGGAGTTGGTTTTTGAGGCCCACCATTGATGTTTATTCTTGGGGCGCACCACTAGAGTTCATTTTTGGGCCCACCATGAAGTTGATTCTTGGGTGCCCACCAAGGGAGTTGATTCTTGTGGCCCACCAGTGCAGTTTATTATTGGGGCCCACAAGTGGAGTTGATTCTTTGGGCCCACCACTGGAGTTGATTCTTGGGCCCCACCTGTAGAGTTGCTTCTTGAGGCCGACCTGTGGACTTGACTCTCGGGGCCCCACCAGTGGAGTTAATTCTTGGGGTTCACCAATGGAGCTGGTTCTTGGGACCACCCAGTGAGGTTGGTTTTTGGAGTTTCGGCTGGACCCCTGTGGCCTATAAGTTTAATTGTATTACTGTCTACATTGAAGGAGTTTGGTTAGAAGGATACACAGAATCTATAGCAATCATAGCAAAAGTAGATCCGCTCTCTGCATTGCGCTCTCCACCAAATGTCTTACCCCCTTACTGGGTTAATTTCCACTATGCCTGCTTATGAGAGCTCTGTAGTCATTAGTCCTGGCCATATGGTAGGCACAGCACTCGGATGGTCTGGATAAGCTCGGTGACAACCTCTGTTGGACCTCTAATGACTGCCAGAGCATGCTGGGAGTTGTAGTTTTGCCACACCTGGCGCGGCCCATATTGCAGAGCCTTTACACTGTATGTACTGTAGTCTATAAGAGCAGCTGTGTTGTGTCAGCGTTCCACCATAGTAAGATCTGAATTCCAGACGGTGATCAATCCTGCCGGCAGATCCAAGAAGTGCAGACGCTGCTTTCAGCTTGTCATTCTCTATACTCGGCTCAAACACAGATCATTACTCAGGGCTTCTCCATGAACTAATGTATGGCCTCATGTCTCAGCCCATGATATACAGTAGCCATCTGTTATCATTACAGCTAATGAAGATCTGTGGGGGATCACCGACTCTAAAGGGGGCAATATATATCATATCAGAGTCACTGAGTTATCCTAGAGAGCGGGAGGAATTCCGAGGATTATTGTGTCCGGCGTCCATTCATCTGTCTGTGGAAGTCAAGACTGGAAATCCAAAGAAGCACACCAATATTATCAATCTATCTATCTATCTATCTATCTATCTATCTATCTATCTATCTATCTATCTATCTATCTATCTATCTATCTATCCCATATCTATCTATCTATATCATATGTCATATCTATTATCTATCTATGTACCCATCCCAGGCCCGGACTGCCCATAGGGCAAACCGGGCATTTGCCCGGTGGGCCGCTGTGGTCCGGGCCGCAGTGCCGGCTCGAATCGCCCGCTGAGTGGGCTGGTGTTTCCCCCTGGCGAGTCCCGAGTCCCGGCGTCGGTCTGTGGCGCACAGACCCAGCCATGCAGCCATAATGGCCGCCGCCTGCACCGCGCAGTGCAAGCAGCGGCCGAGGCAGAACAGCCGGGATCCTCTGATCCCGGCCCTTCAGCCCCCAGGAGGCCGCGGGGCAGGCGCGCGATGAGATGATGTCATTGCGCCCTTGCTCCGCGGCCTGTACCAGGAAGCCAGCGGCCACTCCGAAGCAGCAGAAGAGGAGAAGAGCAGGTAAGTATTCTTTTTATATTTATTAAACTACTTACTGTCCCTGCCTGCCTATAAGTGGCCCTGCCTATCTATATACTGGCCCTGCCTGCCTAGATACTGGCCATGCCTGCCTATAAGTGGCCCTGCCTGCCTATATACTGGCCCTGCCTGGCTACATACTGGACCTGCCTGCTTATATACTGGCCCTGCCTACCTACATACTGGCCCTGCCTGCCTACATACTGGCCCTGCCTGTCTATATACTGGCTCTGCCTATATACTGTCCCTGCCTGCCTAATGGGGGTCTATTTATTAACATGCCACTTATCTGACATTTTTTAATTTCTAATTTTTAGGGTCTAACATACGCTGTTTGTGGAATTGATAGGAAAGTGCTGGAAAAGAGAGGAGTCTAAGATGTATTTGTGGTAAATTCTATAGGGACGAGTAGTGACCGGGAGAAGAAGACATTGCATTCCGTACCAGACAGAGAAAAAATGGAAGGGAACAACTCATCAGGGAAGATATCATTGAGGTTTGGGCCAGACGCAGAAGAAAAGGAGAAGAGAACAACTCCCATCAGAGATGACATCTGCTGTGAGTCCCTGATGTCAGGAGTAATTTTACTTCTGTGTTGAGTCAGTGCTGTATTCATGTGATGGTGACCTGACTACTGGGGATGTGATTGGTGGGGTTGTAGGTTATGCTGGTGCTTATGTGGTGCCAGTGTGGGCTTGTCCCTGATTGTAAAGCAAGTGCACACCTGACTCTGTGATGAGGGGTTTCTCTGCACTACTTTTTCTTTCTTGCTTGTGTTTAGAGGCTCTCACACAGAGCGGTTTTGGTGCATTTTTGATGCGTTTTTTTGTGCAGAAATGTACAGCATTAACTGCTCTGCCTTCTGCACAAAAACGCACCGAAAACACATAAACGCACCAAAAACACATCAAAAATGCACCAAAATTGCTCCATGTGAAATCAGCTTTGTAGTGTAGTTTATTTTAGAAAGTGGCGAGGTGCGAGAACAAGGGAAATTTTTTAAGCGGATATTATATGTGGGCTGGTGGGGGCTTAGTGCCAGGGCCAGGCCCGGACTGCGCATTGGTCAAACCGGGCATTTGCCCGGCGGGCCGCTGGGGTCCGAGCCATGTTTCCCCCCCGGCCCTCCTCGCTGCACGGCCGGGTCACAGACCCAGCCATGCAGCCATCACGGCCGCCGCCTGCACCGTGCGGTGCAAGCAGCAGCTGAGGCTGAACAGCCGGGATCTACTGATCCTGTCTGTTCAGCTCCCAGGAGGCCGCGGGGCAAGCGCGCGATGTGATGACATCATCGCGCGCCTGCTCCGCGGCCCCGCACACTGCTGCTGACGGCCGCTCCGGGCGAAGACAGAAGAGGAAGCAGAGACATCAGGTAAGTATTGTTTTTTTTTTGTTTTTTTTTCTTAAACTACGAGCCCTGGCTGGCTCTCTATATACTGCCCTGCCTGGCTACCTATATACTGCCCTGCCTGGCTCTCTATATACTGCCCTGCCTGGCTCTCTATATACTTCCCTGCCTGGCTACCTATATACTGCCCTGCCTGGCTACCTATATACTGCCCTGCCTGGCTACCTATATACTGCCCTGCCTGGCTACCTATATACTGCCCTGCCTGGCTACCTATATACTGCCCTGCCTGGCTACCTATATACTGCCCTGCCTGGATACCTATATACTGCCCTGCCTGGCTACCTATATACTGCCCTGCCGGCCTACCTATATACTGCCCTGCCTGGCTACCTATATACTGCCCTGCCTGGCTACCCATATACTGTCCTGCCTGGCTACCCATATACTGCCCTGGCTGGCTCTCTATATACTGCCCTGGCTGGCTCTCTATATACTGCCCTGCCTGGCTACCTATATACTGCCCTGCCTGGCTACCCATATACTGCCCTGCCTGGCTACCCATATACTGCCCTGCCTGGCTCTTTATATACTGTCCTGGCTGGCTCTCTATATACTGTCCTGGCTGGCTCTCTATATACTGCCCTGCATGGCTCTCTATATACTGCCCTGCCTGCATCCTATATACTGCCCTGCCTGCTACCTATATACTGCCCTGCCTGGCTACCTATATACTGCCCTGCCTGCATCCTATATACTGCCCTGCCTGCATCCTATATACTGCCCTGCCTCGATGTCTATATACTGCCCTGCCGGGCTACCTATATACTGCCCTGCCTGCATCCTATATACTGCCCTGCCTGCATCCTATATACTGCCCTGCCTGGCTATCTATATACTGCCCTGCCTGCATCCTATATACTGCCCTGCCTGCCTACCTATATACTGCCCTGCCTGCTACCTATATACTGCCCTGCCTGGCTACCTATATACTGCCCTGCCTGCATCCTATATACTGCCCTGCCTGGCTACCTATATACTGCCCTGCCTGCATCCTATATACTGCCCTGCCTGAATCCTATATACTGCCCTGTCTGGCTCTCTATATACTGCCTGGCTACCTATATACTGCCCTGCCTGGCTACCTACCTATATATTTTCTTTCTTGCTTGTGTGTAGGGGGCTTTCACACGGAGCGGTTTGGGTGCATTTTTTGATGCGTTTTTTTGTGAAGAAATGTACAGCATTAACTGCACTGCCTTTCTGCACAAAACACACCAAAAACACATGAAAAATGCACCAAAAATGCTCCGTGTGAAAGCAGCTTTATAGTGTAGTTTATTTTAGAAAGTGGCGAGGTGCGAGAACAAGGGACATTTTTAAGCGGATATTGTATGTGGGCTGCTGGGGGCTTAGTGCCAGGGCTGATTTTTATTCCCAGTCCGGCCCTGATCTATCCCATATCTTTCTTTCTTTCTAGCTATTTCATGTCATATCGATCTATCTATCTAGCTAATAACTATCTATCTATCTATCTATCTATCTATCTATCTATCCCATATCTATCTATCTATCTAACTAACTCTCTCTCTATCTATCCCATATCTATCTATCTATTTATCTATCTATCTATCTATCTATCTATCTATCTATCTCATATCTATCTGTCTATCTATCTATCTATCTATCCTATATCTATCTCTTTATCTATCTATCTATCTATCTATCTATCTATCTATCTATCTATCTATCCCAAATCTATCTATCTATCTATCTATCTATCTACCCCATATCTATCTATCTATCTATCTATCTATCTATCTATCTCATATCTATCTATCTATCTATCTATCTATCTATCTATCTATCTATCTATCTACCTATCCCATATCTATCTATCTATCTATCTATCTATCTCATATCTATCTATCTATCTATCTATCTATCTATCTATCTATCTATCCCATATCTATCTATCTATCTCATATCTATCTATCTATCTATCTATCTATCTATCTATCTATCTATCTATCTATCTATCTATCTATCTATCTATCCCATATCTCTCTATATCATATGTCATATCTATTTATCTCTTATCTATCTTTGTATCTATCCCATATCTTTCTTTCTTTCTAGCTATTTCATGTCATATCTATCTATCTATCTATCTATCTATCTATCTATCTATCTATCTATCTATCCCATATCTATCTATCTATCTATCTATCTATCTATCTATCTATCTATCTATCTATCTATCTATCTATCCCATATCTATCTATCTATCTATCTATCTATCTATCTATCCCATATCTATCTATCCCATATCTATCTATCTATCTATCTATCTATCTATCCCATATCTATCTATCTATCTATCTATCTATCCCATATCTATCTATCTATCTATCCCATATCTATCCATCTATCTAATATCCATCTATCTATCTATCTATCTATCTATCTATCTCATATCTATCTATCCCATATCTATCTATCTATCTATCTATCTATCTATCTATCTATCTATCTATCTATCCCATATCTATCTATCTATCTATCTATCCCATATCTATCTATCTATCCCATATCTATCTATCTATCTATCTATCTATCTATCCCATATCTATCTATCTATCTATCTATCTCATATCTATCTATCTATCTATCTATCTATCCCATATCTATCTATCTATCCCATATCTATCTATCTATCTATCTATCTATCTATCTCATATCTATCTATCCCATATCTATCTATCTATCTATCTATCTATCTATCTATCTATCTATCTCATATCTATCTATCTATCTATCCCATATCTATCTATCTATCTATCTATCTATCTATCTATCCCATATCTATCTATCTATCTATCTATCTATCTCATATCTATCTATCTATCTATCTATCTATCTATCTATCTATCCCATATCTATCTATCTATCTATCTATCTATCTATCTATCTATCTATCCCATATCTATCTATCTCATATCTATCTATCCCATATCTATCTATCTATCTCATATCTATCTATCTATCTATCTATCTCATATCTATCTATCTATCTCTCTCCTGTATCTATTTCTTTGTCTCCTCTGCCAGGTACTATATAAATCCCTCCTTTTATCCGTATACCGTGCAGCAGGCCCTGGTGTCGCTCCCTGGATGGAGTGTGACGTCTCTGGTCAGGATGAGATCTGCTGTTGAGTGTCAGTTCCAGTAAAGCCCGGACTATTGCCCAGCACAGTCTGTACAGTCTTAAGTAACATTTTGGCCGGTGCAGAAAGGGCTGATGCTTTCATTTTCATTCCATCCAATGACTTGAAGCAATCTATTTGTTTTCTTGTCCCCCGCTGCAGAGGCGCCCCCTCCCCCCATGCGTGTTTCCATGTTTGCTGGGCACTTTAGGAAACAAGGAATGATTTATTGCATTCATCTACATTCCTTTCCTTCATCACTTCATAGATCATGGCATAGACCATGGAAGCCAATGGCACTCATTGCCTTGGCCGGTGCCAGCAAATTATAAATATGTATGCCTACACATCTGAAATAACATGGACACTCGGGTTCTGCTGTCCTTGCCAGCTGAGGCTGTTATTCTAAGGCCGCTCCGCATGAGACATGGAGGCAGATCGGCATGCTTTTAACCGTTGCTGGCTTGTTGTCTCATCTTTCTGTAAATGTCTGCTTTTGGGCAAACCTGGTGATTGCATTTGCCAAAGTGAAGTTCCTTTATGTTTTTGTTGGGAACGATCGGAGGTTGAGTGGCTGAAGTTCTTTCCTCTGGTAAATACAGGGAAGCATCGCTGTGTAATGGGCCGGGAGGCTACAAAACGCTCACAGTGACTGAGCTTCACTGGAAACGTTGTCTTTTTTAGTCAATGGAAACACCATTTCTTGTAGCCATAGAGGGCGACCGACTAGAAGATGCTGACATCAAAAAACAAAGTCCTCAGCCCCTCGGAAAGTGTCCAGAACTATTTAAGGCCTCGGTGGGAAAAAAAATACTTTCTAAATAATTCCATTTTTTAAACCCAATGTAACGCCTTTGTTTTTCCCGGAGATCAGGTGACACACAGGACATAAATCTCTGTTACATACATTGTAAATTTTTGGTCAATGGAAACACCACCTCTTGAAGCCATACAAGATGCTGAATAAAAAAGAAATCCTCAGCCCCAGGAAGGTCCCAAAAAAATTTAAAGGTGTTTCCGTGGGAAAAAATTTAAATTTTTAATAATATTAATAAATTTAAACACTGAATGTAACCACTTTTGTTGGCCCTGGAGATAGGTGATCCAGAAATAAACCTGTTACTAGTTTGTAGGCGAAATAGGACAGACGTCAATCCAATTTAGCCTATTGTGCTACAGTGTTGATTCAGAGGAAGGAAAAAAAAACCCCTGGGAAAAAGCTAATTTTCCCCATTTAAAGGGGAAAAAAAAATTTCCCTTTCCCCTCTCCAATTGGCATCAGGGACCCTTTTCCCGAATCCTGGTCACTATAATTGTTTTACATTATAATTTCTAGAAAGTTCCAGACCCCTTTTCCAAATCCCGGGCAAATATAAATTGTTAATTATTATCTAGAAATGTATCCAGACCCTTCTCCGAATCCCGGTCCCATAACTTGTTTTATTATTTTCTAAAATGTCTCCAGACCCCTTTCCCCCGAAACCCGGTCACTATAACTTGTTATATTTTTTACTTTTAGAAATGTATCCAGACCTTCACGAATCCTGGTCACTATAAAACTTTTTATAAAAATTTTCATCCAAAAAAGTTTTCCAAAAATTCTCCAGAATCCCGGTCACTATAACTTTTTTAATTTTTACATCTAGGGAAAAGTATCCAACCCTTTCCGAATCCCGGTCCCCCCATAAAAATTTTTATTTTATTTACATCTAGAAAATCCCGACCTTCTCCAGAATCCTGGTCACTATAACTTTTTAATTTTTACATCTAGAAATGTATCCAAACCTTCCCAGAATCCTGGTGACTAAATTGTTAATTTTACATTTTAAAAACCCCAGACCCTTCTCCAGAATAAGGTCACTATAACTTGTTATATTATTACATCAAAATGTTCCAGCCCCTTTCTCCAGAATCCGGGTCATATAAATTTTTTTATATTATTTACATCTAGAAATTATCCAACCCTTTCTCCAGAACCCAGGTCCCCAAAAACGGGTTTAATTATTACACTAGAAATGTACCCAAAACCTTTTCCCAGAATTGGTCACTTAATTTTTAAATTTATTTCTCTAAAAATTTGTTCCAGACCTCTCCAGAACCCTGGGACTAAAAACTTTTTTATATTTTAATTAAAAATGTACCCAGCCCCTTCTCCAGAACCCTGGTCATATAATTGTTATATTATTAATCTAGAAATGTATCCAACCCCCTTTCTCCGAACCCGGGTCCTATAACTTGTTAAATTATTACTTGTTTCCAACCCCTTTCCCAGACCCGGTACTATAACTTGTTATATTTTACTCTAGAAATGTATCCAGCCTTCTCCAAATCCAGGTCACTAAAAATTTTTAATTTTACATCTAGAAATGTTCCAGCCCTTCCCCCCCGAACCCTGGTCACTATAAATTGCTCAAATTTATTACTCTAAAATGTTTTAGCCCTTCTCCAAAATTTTCCCGGTCACTAAACCTGTTTATTATTTATTCTAAAAATTACCCAGCCCCCTCCCCCAGAATCCTGGTCCTAAAACCCCTTTTATATTATTACATCTAGAAATTATCCCCCCTTTTTGGCTTGTTATTGAATTCCCCACAGACATTCCTCTGGGAGGAGTTCCCATCTTATGCTCTTCAGTAAAGAATCCGTTTCTGTAGAAACCTTCTCTTTTCTAGCGTAAGGATCCCCCTTGTTTTATATAAATCCTGGTATAAATGATTTTGGGAAAGATCTCTTTTTTGACCCTAATTATTTAAAAAATTTTTATTATGTCCCCCCAATTTGCTTTTCTCTAAAAATAAATAAACCTAACCTTGCTAATCTTTTGGGTATTTCAGTCCCCCCAGTTCTTATATTATTTTTTTTGCTCCTTTGACCTTTTAAGCTTACAATGTCTTTTTCCCGTCACTGGGGCCCAAAATGTCCCCAAAAAAATTTCCTTTGTGGTCTAACCAGGTTGTAATGGGAGAATTTTGTTCTCATCATGGGCCCTATGCCCCTTTAAAGCCCCCATATCCCATTTGCTTTCCTGCTGCCTACATGGCGGTCCATTAAGTTTTTGTCCGTTAGAACCCCCCCCCCCCCCCCCCTTTCCTTCTCCATGTCACTTTTACCCGAGTTTTTCCGTTTAACAATAATCAGGATTTGGGGTTTTTCCTCCCATGTGCATACCTTCATTTTTTGTTTTAAACCTATCGCATTTCTCTGCCCCGGCCCCCAACTTAAAAGATCCCTTTGTAAAACACATTGTCCCTTAATTTTTTTTGGGGTTACTTTACATAAGAGGGTTTGTATCGTCTGCAGAGTTTAATAAACATTGTGTAATCCTGTGTAGATTGTTTTTATTAAATTTTTATATTTATATAAAAATTAAATTATTTTTAAAGAGGATAGGGCCCAAAAACTGACCCCTTGTGTACCCCATAGTAACAGCAATCCGTTGGTATGTACCATTAATTACTCCTTTGTTTTCTATCGTGAGCCATTGGTTCCACTTGCACACATTTTCCCCGTCCAAGCATTCTCATTTTTCTTACCACCCCTTTTATGTGGCACCGTATCAAATGCTTTAGAAAAATCTAGTATATACATCCGTGCCTCACCCCCGATCCAGTCTGGAACTGACCCCCTCATGAAGCTGATGAGTTTAGTCTGACAACCGATCCTTCATAAACCCTGCTGGAAAGGGGTTTATAAATTTATTTTCAGTGAGATACTCTAGGATACATCTCTTAGAAAACCTTTCAAAAATGTTACCCAAAACAGAGGAAAAACTTACGGCCTATTTTTTTTTGCCCCCTTTTTTTTGAATTTAGCATACATTAGCTATGCCAATGTTGGAATCTCCAATAACTCACCATAAATTTTAAAGAAAAGGGGGCCATTTGCCACTTTAAATTTCCCCTTAAAGACCGGGGTTGTGTACCTTTTGGACTTGGTATTTTTCTATTTTTGCCCCTTTGTTATTCAACGTGGGGGTTTCCCCCATTCCTTTCTCATCAACAGGAAGGTCATCCCCCCTCGCTAAAAATTCCGTGGGGAAAAAAAATAGTTTAATAGGGTTTGCTTTCTCCCCATCCCCTCTAAATACTCCTCACTACTTTTCAAAGGACCAAAATTTTCAGTTTTTAAAATTTTTACATTTAAAAGTTAAAAAATATCTTGGGTTAGTTTTACCTTTTTTGTATTGCCTTTTTGTCCCAACTTTTCACAAATTTGGGAAAAGGGAATAAACTTTTAGTTATTGAAAAAACTTTTCCTTTTTGAGAGCCCCGGTTTCAGTTTCCCCCTTTTGTTGGATAGTTAAGTTCCCCTATTAACAACCTTATTCGATTACGCCTCTCCTGGTACAGGGAGTATTTCTGAAAATACTTTTGGAGGTCCTTGCCTTGAGCTTTTGGCCTAAATTCCTGAAATAAATTTTAAGGACACTCAATTTTAAAGGATTCTACTTAGATGGAGGCTGGGAAAAAGGAAAATAGACAATGCACAGCAAAGGATCATTGGACTTCTCATTTAACAGGCAAAGGGAGGCCAGGAGGTAAGCTTACCTGAGGGGTGTGGCTTTTTATGGAAGCCTTTGAAGCCACCACTCTTTGATCCCACCGTACAAGGCTTTTAACATAAAGGGCAGAGAGGTGGAGTCTACTAGACTCTAGGAGACTGAAGTTGGATGAGAGGGAAAAAGACATAGCACAGCAAAGGATCATGGGACTTGCAGTTTTACAGGCAAGGGAAAGCATCTTTCAAACAGGAAATATTACTGCTCAGCTGCAAAGAAGGGAGGCGACATACAGCAAAGGAAAAATACAAAATAGCACAGAAACATCACATCAGTTGGGAAATTTTGTTTTTTTTCTGGGTTCTTGGGAAACACCCTTTAGTGCTGGTCAGAGGTATTCCAAAAAAATGTTGTGCTTCAGATACAGAATGGAAGTCTCCTAACAGAGCAGAACATGTTCGGGGACAACACAATGCATGT